>BLKM01000389.1:2863441-3155941 GCA_013340265.1 Coptotermes formosanus | reverse complement strand
AGTGGCTGGAGCATGAAGTAGACCGACCAATCCTTTCTGTTTAGTTCCGACGTTAAGAATGAGTGGAGATACGCCTCTGTTGCTCTGTGTGACTTCATGGCGTGGTGTGTGTGTGTGTGTGTGTGTGTGTGTGTGTGTGTGTGTGTGTGTGTGTGTGTGTGTGTGTGTGTGTGTGTGTGTGTATGTATGTGTGTGTGTTTCCCTACCCAGCTACCATTGCTGTGTGACATACAATTGAAAATTGGTACAGTATTTGTACATAGCAATAAGACGCTTAAAAACTGAACGGGATGTTTTAGTAGTTGCCATTCTTAGCTACAGCTTTTACAGAGAATCCTTCCTTTCATCGAGTCGTAATAGCTAAGCCTTGAAAGACATCTAAAAGTCACAGTTTCACTAAACGCGCATGATGTGGTTTGAAAATTGTTGAAATTAGAATGAGCGATGATGCTGATTAGAGGTAACTTTATTAAGCACACATGATGACTGCAGTATCAGCTGAAGCATAAATACGGTATACTTGTAGTACTTGCTACTGCCGTCGCTTATTGTTAATACCTACTGCTCGCCTTGTCACTGCCAGTAACACTAGCTGCCACATGATGAAAGAGTCGCAGACACTTAACGTTTTACGAGTATATTGTTATGGAGAAGTTGTCAGTCTGCCTGTGCTGTCTATGAAGAATGTTTTTAAAGACTGAAGTTCTTATATATTGTGCTGTTCCTTGTTTATGTTGCGAATAATGCTGTCGTGTGATTTTTCACATCACTTTGATAACGTACATTTAAACACGATATTTAGATTTATTTCGAAGGCATTCAAACACTTGATCTGGGGGGTAACTTGTAATTTACATTACGAACATCCTGATGTTCCGTGGAACATAAATTTTCATTACGTTTATTTTTGTCTGCGTCACGTCCCTCTTCTGTTTCACTCCCTCCAACCGCGTTTACAAATTTTGCGATCAATCCAATCATAAAATGGCGTGGCAGTGGGTTGAACGGGGGGGGGGGGGAGTGGTTATATTCCGCATTCCCCACCCTCCGTCTCTCCCTTAGCGAAGCCTGGAATATGACAGGTTCCATTGGGATAAAGCCATGCACATAGCAACTTCCGTGAATCCTTAAAAAATACTGTGCCGATCTCCGTCCCCTGCTGTTACAAACTATGCAACAGTACCAGTTAGATTAGCGATGTTTTGGCTACCAAATGCATTATGGTTTATTTATATGAAATTTATAATGTGAAAAATAGTAAGTTTTTCCCTTACACACATCACGAATGCATGTATGAGAATGGAGTCATAGCTCCGCTCATTCTTAAAATTTGGCACTAGATGGAGATGAGTGGTCAGTTTCACGCCCTGGCTGTTTTATCTCCGGGGGAAGAGCCCTCTGCACCCATTCAGCAAGAGGCTGGGTAGGACCTAAACCCCCATGCTAGGCGTTTCGTGGAAGATGAAATTTTTGGCCGTTTCCGGGAATCAACCTCACATTTCTCAGTCATTCAGGCTGTATCCTAAAATTGTGTGTATTGAGCTGTCCTGGTTCACTATAATTTGTGGTAGCATATATATATATATATATATATATATATATATAACGATTTAGCAAACTATGCGGACTGATAATCATCATGAAAAATACGGAAGTAGATCGGAGAGCGAGTCGCGCCTGCGTGGTGAGCATTTCTTCTTGTCAGTCGAGAAGTTTTGGCTTCGTATTTCGTCCGAAGAGTAACTGTATCGATTGAAGATGTCGCGATTTTCCCCTGTCTCTCCGGACAGCCTCATTTATAGTATTTTGGCTTAGGCCACCAGTGCTTTCTTTAACATCCTTTGTCGATCATTCAGTAATCTTCCTATAATTTGACGCTATAAAATCTGTTGAACGCTTCGTCAAATAAGTTACCAATAAATACAGTGGAACTCGGTTATAACGACATGGTTTATACGACACCTCACCTATAGCGTCAGATGTTTTGTGGTACCAATTAAGTCCTCACTGTGAACCGTAACATTATACTCCTCGATTATAACAACACTCGTTTATAACGACACAAAATATTCAGTCCCTTTCGTGACGTTATAACCGAGTTCAACTGCACGTATCATAAGTGAAGACGTCAGTAATTTCTATCCCAACGCTGTCAAGCATGTTGCTTTGCTATATATATTTAACATAATTACAAAGTCTGTTAATTGGTATGTGATATATTAGGTGTATGGGTTCGTAGGTGTTTCAGAAGTAGAAAATGTGTACCTATGGCTTTGATCAGCTTCACAAGAACAAGGTGTTAACAGTGATAGTTTATACCCGGCAAATAAACATCGAGACAAATTTAATGGGTTCCTTGGCAGTGCAAGCCGGGACCGCAGAGAGTTCACGCCTCCAAAAACAACGCGGTACACAGTCAACAGCACATTCTCACTCAACTATACAGTGCAACCTTAGTGTAACGATAACAGAAAGTTCTCCCTGAAGCAGGGTCGAAACATGTAGGAGTGTGTTACAATTGATGATAAAACTCTCTTTGTGCATTTGTTGGTGATTAGTATTTTTGTATAGTATAGTGCACGGACATGGAACACATTAAACATCGAGACGTTCGTGGTATTTATATTGCACAAAGAACGCTTTCCTAAAATATCTGAAGCAAAGTACACCGTCCAGTCTTGTTTGCCAATGCACAGTACCATGAGGTTCATATATAAAGTATTGAGTGCAAAGCTGCAAACGAGCCAGAAAAATTCTGTATGCCTAGACCGCTCTGAACGCTAGAGCGGGTATGCTTCCGAAATTAGCAGTTTAATAAATCATTGTACGTGTTAGAGATCGAAAGTTGTCCATACTTGTCAGGTGTGTGTTTTCGGCCATTTACACAAAACCGCGCGTTCGTGGACCTAAAGTTATCCCTGGTAACGCCTTAGAAGGACAGCTTGCTTCTCTCTTATTATCCTCACTCGCTTCGTCTAGTAGTACATGTGTTTGTTATCCTTACGCTACTCAGAAGCGAGATGCATACAGGTGTTTGGTGGAGAAAACCTGAAGAAAAGAGACTATATGGGAGATCTAGATTTACATTGGAATAATATTACAGTGAATCTGAAAGGAATGGGATGGGAGGATATGGACAGGATTTATCTGGCTTAGGATAGGGACTAGTGATTTGCTGTTATGAAGATGGAAATACAGCTTTTCTTCCCCTATATTGCATGGAATTTTTTGACAAGGCGAGAAAGTATTAACTTTTCAATAAGGGCCCTGTTCCACGTAGTAAGTAAGTAAATAAGTTTAGTTAGTTAGTTAGTTTGTTTGTTTGTTTGCTTGTTTGTTTGTACTTAGTTAGTTAATTAGTTAGTTAGTTAGTTATTTACCCTTGTGATTGAAATGTAATTTACATCAGGTTTTCTACTGCTCAAGCACTGGGACCATGACTTCAATTTCCGCTCGCGACATATATATGTATATATACATCTGTGTTTTTATCTTGTCCTATGTTGTTAGAGGCCTTGCGGCTTTTAGACGCGCCATCCAAATCGTACCGTACATCTATAAATAAGATTTGGCAACCTGAGTAACGGGGACCTGGGCTGCGTGCCCTGTAGCGCCATTGAAGTGGCGTTTTTTATTTCTGTAGGCATTTTAGGTGTGTTTACGTGGGCGGGGAAAGCGTCTGTTATCTTCATCATTTCCCTCCGTCTGTCCGCCTGTATCAAAGCAGCTGAAACTGGACGTATTTCCTTGAAATTTATTATTGGAGACTTTCTTGAAATCCTGTCGAGAGACACGAAATTTGCGCGATTTCAGGCTTCCGCCGCGATACGGATGAGATCTTCGCTCTTCTGGGATATTTCGCAGCTTTGAGTGGTAGTTCTGTGCCGACGTTTCGGGACAACCTATCGGTCCATCTTCAAGAGTCAAGAATGCCAAGAAGAAATTTGCTTAAAATCGGGCAAAAATGTCGGGCACTTAACGTGAAGACCTAAGTATGTTCTATTGTTTCCGGCGACACAAATTCGCCATAAAAGCATGTCTGTGCGACACTGAATATTTGTTATTGTTGTGACAGTGGCGTGTAGGCCAGCAACACACAAAGAACGCATTGTTGCTTTTTCATTTCAACAGTGGTTGCACCAACTTGCCAAAATGTTACGCTACACATTTATTGCCTATCGTGTTGAAATGCAGGTGACTTAACAAGTGAACAGTAAACTCCACTGGTACAAAAGTTAGATTTTTCTATCTGTAACCTCTGAAGTTGCCGTAGATGCGTGGGTGCGTTTTTATGTGCGAGTGCAGTGTTTGGTGTGTCAGTAGACTCAAAATTAAAGAGCATGGTGCCGTACAGTCGCCAACAGGTTTTAAAATACGGGCTGCCAGACGTGTCTGCGATAGCGTGAGCAAATGAACATCAACACTTCACGGGGTGTAATCCACTTCAAAAGGCACCATATCGACTTTTATATACTAACGCAAAAGAGTGAGATCTGTAAGCATTCCACTGGCGCTTTATTAATTACAGGTGACATTTATTGTACAATAATTTTGTTTCCATGGTGCGACAGCCAGTAGAGGACCAGGGCCTCCTCATTGTCGAGGTTTCACGATCACACTCAGGCACACCCAACTCGGTAGGACTCTTCTGGACGAGCGATCGGCCCGACGCAGAGACCGCTTCCTACACAAGAGTCACGAAAGACAGACATCCATACCCTCGGTGGGATTCGAATCCGAAATCCCAGGAAACGAGAGGCCATAGACCCACATCTTACACCTCTCGGCTAGTGCGATCGGCTTGTAGAATAGTATGGGGGTTTAAATCGGCTGTGCAAAGTGGACGTAAAAGGATGTATGTCTCAACAAAGAATTACTTTCTGTTGAAGCAACTTTCCACATGCGATAGCTTACATGTGGGTCTGGTTGTCTAACTTTTAACATTCAGCTAATTTTTGCTTCCAGTCAGGTCAGTGATGTTTTGTCTTTCCGTCTGTTGTCTATAAACGTGAAGACTGTAACGCACAGACGATAACGTGACGTGATGTTTCATGTGTGTATGACTCTGGTCTGGCCGCTTTGAGAATCAGCACAGGCCGAGAATGTGTGATAACGCAATTCTGAGGAGAATATCTGGACTCAACAAACAGGAAGATAATGAGGAAATGCTGTTAGAAGGACCTGCGTAAAATGTACTGTTCATCGAATAGCAAGAACTGAATGATATGGACTACAGCATGTACAAAAGAAGTAATAAATACGTAGGTTACACAATTTTGGTCGGAAAACTAGAAAGGACGAACGGCTTTGGGGGCCTGGACAGAGATGTAATATAGTATTAAGTTAGATCAGTGGGGTTGGGGGCATGGGTTGGATTGAGCTGGCTCAGGGTAGGGAAAGGTGGCGGGCTCTTGTGAATGCGTTATTGAACCTCCGGGTTCCATAAAATGCGGGGAATTTCTCGACTAGCTGAGAAAGTGTTAGCTTCTCAAGAAGGCCTCTGCTCCATGGAGTTAGTTAGTTAGTTAGTTAGTTAGTTAGTTAGTTAGTTAGTTAGTTAGTTAGTCAGTCANTAGTTAGTTAGTTAGTTAGTTAGTTAGTTAGTTAGTTAGTTAGTTAGTCAGTCAGTCAGTCAGTCAGTTAGTTAGTTAGTTAGTTAGTTAGTTAATTAGTTAGATCGTAAAGAAATAAGTGTGAGGAATTAGGCTAGCTTTGTCTGACCAACGACAGTGACTGGAGTTGGAATCTTGTGGCTACGACAACGAACTTACTGTTTTGTAAAGGACGGGGCGTCTTTTTTGTGCCAGCTGTATTACTTGCAGCTTCTCAAGAAAGACTCTGCTCCTTAGTTCATTGTTGCTGTCCGTGTGTGGTGTTTCAGTACATATGTTCTGAAAACTTAACACATGCTACATAAAATGTTTTAACAACCATTACACCCCCAAACAATACACTTGTTTAAGTTGATTAACAAGTGCAAGACTGTAGTTCAATGTACATACATTCAAATGCACAGTGCTGTCGGCGAATATCCTCATACTCTTGACGTCAGAGATGAAGCTTGTTCCAGTCGCAGAAATAAGACCAGTATGTTGGAGTGTTTGTGCGCACACAGCCGGCGGCGACCACTTTAATTATTAGAATTAATATTCTCCAAGCCAGAGATAAGGTTATTTTTCTTGAATTAAACATTTATCGTCGCTGTCTCTGTGGTAATTATTACCCTCGCCATAGTCATTATCCCCATTTCTACACCTTCTTCCTTTCTTCTTCTTCGTCTTGGTTATGTTTCGTCTCTATCATTGTTATAAATTTGGATAAGACAGTGGAAAGAATAGCCGTAGTTTATGTTAAGGGACCATCAGAGAATTCGCGAGATTTCAGTTTCTCACAGCAGTGTTGATGAAGATTGGTGTCTTCTGGGATGTGACGCCGTTGCGATTGACGGCTAGTTCCCGACGTTTCGAACGACTGTAGTACCTTCATCCTCAGAGCCAAATCTTCCGCTGTTTTGTGACTGCTTCACCAGAAGTACTCTGCCTGGACTTTGTGATCCTTAATATGATGGCACTGTGACCCTTCGCCACGTCGGTAAGAAGTGCCAGTTGGCACGGTGTCATATCCCATAAGGTTTGAATCTTCGTCTTAGCATTTGTTCGCTGAATGTGCAGATGCAGATTGTGATCTGGGTTATTGCGCCGTATAGTAAGGTAGATGGTTACTGACGTTTCGAAAGAACGCAAGGGGTCCGTATTCGGAATTGAAATTAACTCTGAAGGCGAAAGTAGCATGTTTGTCGGGAACACTTGTCACCACATATCATACCGCAACAAGGTGTTGTGTGCCGAAATAACGCAAAGACTCAGGATACACGACTTGGAGGATATTGTCATTTATTCTTAGATTATTTAACAAAGTTCGTCAAATGATTAAGTTTATAGCGTCGAACATGGTGATAACTATGAATGGTTGAATGGGATAAATTTTCAAAAGGAGCGTCGATGTCTGTTGTTTTATGTGGGTGTGAAACTTGGTCTCTTACTTTAGTAGAATAAAATCAACGAATGCATAATATTTAGTTTTTATTTAACTTCTAATTCAATTCCTCCCCGACATGTTTCGGCATATTTGCTGCCATCTTCAAGGGGGTTACTAAATTAATTATATGCACGGAAATGAACAACATAAAATTAAAAACTGGTCTCTTACATTGAGGGAAGAACACAGGCTGAGGCGGTCCGAGAATAGGGTGCTGAGGAGAATATTTGGACCTGTGAGGGACGAGGTGGTAGCGGACTGGAGGAGACAACACAGTGAGGAGGTCAATGACTTGTACTCCTCACCAACTATTATTGTATGGGTGATAAAATGAAGAAAAATTAAATCGACAGGGCATGTAGCACGTATGGGGGAGAGGAGAGGTGGCATGTAGGATTTCGGTGGCGAAATCTGAGTGAAACAGATGACTTACAAGACCTAGGCACACATTGGATATAATATTAAAAAGTAGTCTTAAGAAATTGGTTGGGAGAGCGTGGACTACTGGATTGTTATGGCTGGGGCAGGGACAGTTTGCTGCTGATGTGAATGCGGTAATGAACCATCCGATTCCATAAAATGTGTTTAATTTGTTGACTAGCTCAGGGAATATCAGCATATCGGGAAGGGATATGCTCCGTGGAGTTATTTAGCGTCTTGGCCTATTTAAGGTGCTATTCCACTGCTTGCCTATGGGCACAACGTTACTCGACTTATACCGTCCCAGAGTCGAATCGCGGCCTTCCAGTTACGGAGCATGATTGCTAACCACTCAACTGCGATGTTCCCCTGGTAGGAGAGTCGAACACAGAACTTCTCCAGTACTAAGCAGAAGCAGTAACTGCGTATTATACCATGACTTCCTCTTTTAAATTAAGACATACTGTTGTAATCAGTTAAATAACTTCAAATGTGTTTGTATTCAGGAGAAAGATTTTTAATTAAAATGAAATTATTAGAACAAGAAGAGTTCTTTAATCGTAGCACGTTGCTCTGCACGTAATCCGTTGCTTTCTAATTACAAATTCTGCAAATGTAATCCGAGGCCTGTCTCTGATATTCCTAAATCGCTAGGGGATAGTATGGAGTTGTATAAGTGAATTAAAATGTTACTGCTTTCTCTCTGTCAAAACATTTACGCCGTATTCCTTCCGGTCACCGCACAGCATTAAACATACGCGGTGGTCTGTCTTTCTAATCCAGTCTAAGGTATGTTTGTTTTCGCATGTTGCTTGTCGTCAACAGTTGTCTGTTGGCGTTACCTCATTAATAAAAGTGGGCACGATAATGTGAGGTATCATAACGTATAGTGTCAGGTACTTACTGCTCGGCCGAGGAACGGGGGTTCGATTTCCGGAATGTGCAAAAGACCATTTTCTTTAAATTTCATGTGATCCATAACCTGCATTGAACAGTTACACATGGTGACTAAAACCAACACATGCACACACGTTTATGAAAGTACTACAAACGCAGTAATACCTCCAAAATTTTTCGGCTACTCATGTGGCCACCCTCAGGGAGATGCGTTACGAAGAGTAAATACGTACATTGGGATGTTACAAAAGTTCGTGAACCAATGCATATGTGAAATATTAAAATTACACAGTTTTAAAGTACGTATTACAGTTTAAAATACAGGTAAAAGTTTCTTCTTCTCTACAACATCCGGATTTGAGACAAGAGACCAGAGGTAAAGCGGCCAGAACGTGAAGGTGACACACACCTCCTGCCGAGGTTAAGAATGCGTGGAGATGCACCTTAATTCCTTATACGTGTTGTTTAACTAGGTACACAAACAGCCTTTTTCTTTATTCTTAATCAACTGACCGTCAGAAAAACTGCGGTTTTCTTTAGATGCTTATACTTGTGCGGGGTCAGTAATAAGTATAAATACAGAAGTTGTTTAGTCTAGCGAAGCTGCTTCTGTGTTGATAAAACTTTCGAGCATTTTACGGTCTCAGATGTGATGGTCTCGTAACAGTTACAGGCAGGGCCCAAACAAACCAATGAGACATCTGATTAGCCTTTTAAAGCCTAGCGGTAACTTTACGTACCACCAGGTTTAACATTTAAAAATTCTACGTGGTGCCCACATTGCGTTTATGTGTTTTGTACGGATCTCAGAATAAACAGCAACTTCTGCCTTACACAGTATTAAGATATTAGTTTTTATAATCGACGTGGAGAGTGTTTACAGCGGGGTACGCGTTGAGTCTTCATATAAAACAGACATGCTTCGTCTTCAAAGGGTTATAATGTGCTTTTCCAAAATTGATATTCTCACAAAACGTAAAGTTCTCCTTACAACATGCGACAGGTGGGGTAGAGGTATACCTGTACCCCACCTGAACCTCGGCGCTAGGTGGGGGTGGGTGGTAAACGGCACGTAATATAAAATTTAATGTTATGTTTCTATACTTACATATCGCTTGACTAACGTAAAAGTGTGACGTGAGGTTTGAACATGTCATGATGCGGTTTCGTAGATAGGTAACAATGTTGTGGAAGGATCCACTTCAGGGTTCGTCAGAACGGCCTCACGTGCAAGAAAACAATAACTTAATTCTCTCTGTCACGCATTAAACACATACAGATGTATAATACGAATTATATGAGCACGCATGTTATCTACATATAAACAACTTTGCGTTTTTAATGTGTTCCATGTCCGTGCACTATATTATACAAAAACACTAATCTCCAACAAATGCACAAAGAGAGTTTTATCATCAATCGTAACACACTTCTACATGTTTCGACCCTGCTGGGTCATCTTCAGGGAGAACCTTTTTGTTATCGTTACACTAAGGTTGCACTTTACAGTTGAGTGAGAATGTGATGTTGACTGTGTACTGTGTGCTGGAGGCGTGAACTCTCTGCGGTCCCGGCTTGCAAGCCGGGACCGCAGAGAGTTCACGCCTCCAGCACACAGTACACAGTCAACATCACATTCTCACTCAACTGTAAAGTGCAACCTTAGTGTAACGATAACAAAAAGGTTCTCCCTGAAGATGACCCAGCAGGGTCGAAACATGTGCGAGTGTGTTACGATTGATGATAAAACTCTCTTTGTGCATTTGTTCGTGATTAGTGTTTTTGTAACTTTGCGTTTGTACATGCAAATAGTCCATTAGTATTGCCTTAAAATGAAAGCGGAAAACACGTTTCTTGAATGTCTATAAAAATCACCTCGATAAAAGCTACATTTTTTTTAATAATGTAGCACACAATAGTTTATGGCCCTGCATTCCGTAGCTGCAAAACTGGACGTTCGCACAATAGGCGTGTTGGAATTCGTGGTAGAAATTTACAGGTACTAGTAAACGTTTTATTATTCGTAACAACTTTTGTGAATAGTTGTCAGTTTTTAAGCTACTTGGATGTGGCAGACATGGGCAACTTCATAATACAAACCCATCTACACTTAAAAAGGAAGTTAATTTAACAATAACTTGGATGTCAGAGAAACTAGTAATGTAATAAGACACTGCAAAGAAATAAACAGGAATAAAATTTTGCATAAAAACGTGGTAATTTTGCATGAAATTTTACAAGTCTACACCCTTACTTATGAAGAACGAACACACCAAACGTTATCGAAGACTGTGCACTCCGTTGAGAAATTATTGGATTCTTGCTTTTGCGTTGTACCGGAGAAAAAACAAAATGAAATTTCCGTCTGCAGCTGTCATCATGCGACCCAAGGCGCATGCGCGACCGTGTTTGATCCCGCTCTGAGAACGCTAGTACTGCTGTTATGAAATAAATTAACGTGTAATTAGATTTTTCTGTGATTATAAATACATGTAATTATCTTGGGGCTGCGTTGCACACGCCGACTGACGTCATTGCGTTGTAATGCATGTAACAGCCTGTGCAAGAAGGATTGTATTTGTCCATAAAACATCAAGTTATTGACACTTATTGGATGATGATAGAAACAAACACTAATGGAAATAATTTTGAAACCGTCGCATACCGAATTTAATTTTGTATTAACCCACATAAATTACGCTACCCCATGCAATGCTGTGTGGGGCTACCAGGGCTGTGGAGTCGGAGTCGGAAGGAATTTTAAGTGGAGTCGGAGTCGGAAGGAATTTTAGGTGGAGTCGGAGTCGGAAGGAATTTTAAGTGGAGTCGGAGTCGGAAGGAATTTTAAGTGGAGTCGGAGTCGGAAGGAATTTTTAGGTGGAGTCGGAGTCGGAAGGAATTTTAAGTGGAGTCGGAAGGAATTTTTAGGTAGAGCCGGAGTCGGTAAAAATGTACCGCTTCCGACTTCGACCTCAATCTAGAATCTTAACTAGATACTCCAACCCCAAAGCCCTGATAGCTACAGTAACCATTAGACTTATACTTAAATATAGGTTATAAGTCTAAAAAGTAGCCTGATGATTCACAGGGTGGCGATGAAATGTCTTATAGGTTTACCGTTCTTAATACATATTGAGCTTTTATGAAGGAGTCGGAGTCGAAGTTCTAAAAATCGAGGAGTCGGGAGTCGGAAGTTCTAAAAATCGAGGAGTCGGAGTCGGAAGTTTTAAAAATCGAGGAGTCGGAGTCGGAGCTTTTGTGTACCGACTCCACAGCCCTGGGGGCTACAGCACATTCTCCGGACTCATCCCTGTGTATGTAAATAACTTCTGGGCGCACAGCTGACCCATAGAATTGAACATTAGAGTAACGAAGCTCAGACTAGTTTCAGGACCTGAAGCGGAGAGGCTGGTGAGTTATGTATGAATTAAATGTTCTTAAATAAACTGAAAATGGTAAATAATTTACCACTCTAAAGGCTAAAAGAATTCTAAATTGCATTTAAAAATTCAGTCTTCCTGCCACAGAGAACAATGTCCAGTGCTATTATAGGGACTAACACTTTAATTCTGTACAGGGAAGTAATTGTGTTTTTTTTTCGTAGGCATACGAACACATAAATGCACTGTAGACAATAAATGCAATGATTTTGAGTTTTAAGTGTGGTGGTAAATACAGGAACCGCTAGACTTTGAAAGGTTAACATTGGACGAAGAAATGTATAACAACAGAGTTATTTAGCTGTTTGTAGGGCAATGGAAATTACGTTTATTACCATGTTCAACACTCAAAATCTGTGTATTTGTTCTTATATGTAGAGTACGTTTGTGTGGCTTATGTTCTTCTTACAATAAACAGCGATTGTTTCTATATATACTCGTGAAATGTAACAGATTGCTGTCCATAATGGAGACAGTTCTGTTTTCTGTCAGACAGGAGCTTAATTTTACATGTAATTTAGATGAACGTTATTCTTTAAAGGATTTATATGTTTGTTAAAATTGACTGTTTTAAGTAACTGTTTTGCACACCCTTGATGCGGAGGATATGAATTTCTGCCTACATGCATCTGTGTGCGTTATACATCAGTATAATCGCCTTCTACTGCGAAATGTCATCATACAGTTGCGTTAATCTAATTGCCACACCACCCCTCCACCCTCCTCTATATCCATGGTCATTCCTCCCCCTGACAGAAGGGAGAGCGAGGTGGTTTGGTTCGCTGTTTTAAATGGTACCCAATTACCAATTACATGCAATCAACCTAATTACATGTAGGTTTCTGCATGAGAGGAGTACAGATGGGTAAAGTCGTTGTACCCATAAAATGGTAGCCATTTTACTTTTGAGTTTCATCCCTCTGCCATGACTTTAATAACAACACCGCATCAGCGTAAGCTCAGGCTTTATATCCGTAATATTAAAAATGTTGTTACGTCACTGAGCTGGCTTTGCAGAAACAGCACTATTACCGCCTGCTAGTAACGATATATATGTGCGTAATGTGTTCTCTTAAATGTCTGTAACTGTGGGAAGGGCCTTGTGCAACATGAAAAGCTGAGGTGAACTTGTCACTGAGCACACATAAAATCATTTGTGGTGTTGGAGTTATGGATCCATGCATTCTTAAACGTAGCACTAGATGGAGGTGAGTGGTCAGATTTATGCTTCGGCCGTTTTACCCCAGAAAAAATGTCTCTAGTTTTCATAACCACATGTATCACCACCAACCCGTACACAACGTAACAAACTTTATAAAGCTCCCGATATGTTTCGGCGTAACATCACACCATCCTCAGGGCAGTTTTATAAAGTTTCTTACATTGTACTCCAGTATTGTGTACTAGTTGCTGGTAGTACGTGTGGTTACAGAAAGTGTGTACGCGTATGGACAAGTTTAAGTCTCCAGTGTTCCTTTGGACATGAGGCTCGGTAGGTCTCAGAACAATTCTGTACCTTTTGCAGAAGGCAAAAATATTCTTCTGCTGTCACACATCGAAACACGATTTATCGATTATCCAAACCAAAGCGGTATGCTTAATTTCTTATGCCAAGTGACCAGAAAGAGTACGAAAAACATTTAACAACAACAAGACAATGTCCTTCCGGAATGTTATTCGCTTGTCCTT
Source organism: Coptotermes formosanus (assembly GCA_013340265.1). NCBI lineage: Eukaryota > Metazoa > Arthropoda > Insecta > Blattodea > Rhinotermitidae > Coptotermes > Coptotermes formosanus. The sequence continues at coordinate 3,142,457 of BLKM01000389.1, read as the reverse complement.
AAGAATGTGCACTTGTTGCTAAGTTTCTCTTACTAGACTTCAGATAGAATGAGTGATGTTATCTTAATGCGGGCTGCGGAACTGACGCATTAAGTGCTTAATTAAGTAAAGTATCTAATGATTTGCAGGAGAACCAACGAAAATTGATCGTTTTCGAGTCAAACCCCTATAACCCACATACTTCTGTTAGTAGAAAGAATCTTGATAAGCACTCACGCACGCACTGTGTGCTTACACACATGTTTAGCGAAGTCCACAAGCTAAGCAAAGCTATAGTTACTTTTATACAAATTACAGCAAGGAACTTAAATCGTGTTATACCCTGTGAAGCGGTTGTCGGGCTTTAGCTGCGACATTCATTGAAGCAATTCATCAGCTTTTATTTAAGTCGGCATCTTCAGTCTAAACTTCAGGTTAAATCCTCAGTGCCGAAGTTGCAGTGTCGAGACGGAACACGTAAACCTGAGTACAATAATTATAACTTTAGAAACGTTCCTTGTTTATTCAGACTGTGAAATACAACCAGCTTGGTAGATACATTAGACGAAACTCGCATTTCGCGCGGCACCATGTTGCTATAGAATGCTGTCGTCATCACTTGAAAGTCAGTCCTCATAAACACGATACAGGTAGCCTGTTCCCAGTTCTTCCGAAGTCAGTCCTCATAAACACGATACAGGTAGCCTGTTCCCACTTCTTCCAAAGTCAGTCCTCATAAACACGATACAGGTAGCCTGTTCCCAGTTCTTCCAAAGTCAGTCCTCATAAACACGATACAGGTAGCCTGTTCCCAGTTCTTCCAAAGTCAGTCCTCACAAACACGATACAGGTAGCCTGTTCCCAGTTCTTCCACGCTGTTTCTGTTCCCTTTGTGTACCTGACATATCAACAAAGGACCAAAAAAGCTGCATTCACCTACATTTTTACTTCGTTGTCATTACATGGGGTTGAAAAACCAGTGCATAAATTTCTTTTAGGCTGGCGTCTTCTACCAACTGATCGTAGGTGTGGAGGGTAATTGTTGCACTTGATAACACTCAATGACACACAAACACGTGCACACTCGGTAGGACTCCCCTGGACGAGGGATCGACCCGTCACAGAGACCTTTACCTGATAACACACAACACTCACAAGAGACAAACATCCATGCCTCCGGCGGACTTCGAACCCACAATCCCAGGATGCGAACAGCCGCAGACACAGGCCTTAGACCGCGCGGCTACCGTGCCTAAAATTATTAAACAGTATCATTCGATACGCAGTCTTTCACTGTTTTTTTTTTTACTTTGTCCTTCGTTTTTAATATAAAACTGCAGATATGGTTAGGTGGCAGGATGCATCCCCGTCCTCGGATAAAAATAATGAATGAAACACCTGCTCAGACGAGACAAAACCATTCTGAGCCTTTAGTTTCACCTGTCGCCTTCAACTGAGGAGGTGTTTATTCTGCCTGAGGACAAGATAAATGTTGTCCCCAGACGTAATATTCTTACATTCATTTTAAACACCGGCCATGAAAAAAAAAGCTCCACAGAGTTATTCCAACTGTAGTATGTTGTCATGAGAATCCTATAGCGTGCCATTGCTTGAACCAGTGAGCTAACCTGCCCGATAGTTCTTCCAGAAATATTAACTAGTGGGCTCACTATGGGATTATAGCTTAGTCCCTCTACAATGGCTTATACCCTCGTGACTTCTCACAAAAGAGCGATTACTCAGGATCAGAATGCACCTGTATCAAATTCGCTAATATCTGCGCGCCCTGAACAATACTGTTACTTTGTGAATGAAAATCAAGTTTGTTTTTACAAATTCGAATTAATGATAATCCGCCCTTTGTAATGTCAACATTCCTCGACCATTAAAATCTCAGTGAACACACCGGACCACCTCAAATCCACGCCTAGTACCTAATGACAGTGTTCACTTATAGCAGTATTACATTGAATTCCCCGTCCGTGTAATCAAAGTGGCTTACGTTTCAGGCCGCTGAGGTTATACGACAGATAGAACATACAACACAGAGTTACATGCTGGAGAATTAATTACATTGTGATTTCTCACACGTTATAATCCATTAAGGGTATATGTTAAAGCTCAGTTCTAAATGGTTCTGACTGTGGCACTGTGGCATATTACACTGTGGATGAATTGATTTCTGGTCTTTGCCTGTCATTTAGTGTTCCATAAAGAAGACTTGTTTCGTGAAACTAAATTATTTTTGTCCCAGGTGAAAGGTTTTTTTTCGGGGGGGGATGGTTGTACCTAATCAGTTGAATTCGACAGAAAGAGCTGATCTGAATCAGTTGATTTAGTTATACAGGATGGCTTTTTCTGTCGCACACAAGAGTCTTGTCCTCTTCAAAGTGTCAGTAGCGGTTCTGGGACCCATCCAGCGTCCTGTTCAGTGCGAAAACTGGGCTGTTTAACCGGTGCGTAAAGTGTGAAGCTGATCGCTTAACTCATCCAGTACCATACTTAAGAATGTGTGGAGTTATAACTCCACTCGACGCCGTCTGTCTTCATGGCATGAGCAGGGACGGATTTACCTTTTTCTTCTTACTCTGAGTAAGGGTTTCGCCGCACTCTTTCACGTGAGCACAAAAGCGCAACCAGATTTCGAAACACTGTAGGCAGAAGCAAGTTATCATAAATATTTACTGCGCACAAACTTTTAATGTAGACTTCATTTCAATTCCGGGAATGTAGGCGTACGTACTGTAAGTTGCTGGGAGTTCGTCTGATCGTGTGTAGGGACCGTGCTAATCAAATTAGCTAAAATGTGTCCTGTCTTTTGAACGACTCTCGTACGGTGTAAGTTTGTTGGCATCTTGGGAGAGAAGGAAGGGGCAGACAGTGGGGGTAACTTGACGCAGTTTGCTTGGGTTAGTTTGTCGTTCGGTGTACAGGCACAGATAAGATTGCATCACCTGTCCCTATTACCTGTTACGAAGTAAGGAGTTATCAAAGAATTGCTTTTTAATGTGGCCCAATTTAAGAGCCTGGTAGAAGTAATATGTTCTAGTCACATTACATTTACTTATGGAATATTTAGCCGATCCCAGTGGCCGCGCGGTCTAAGACGTGGGTCTGCGGTAGCTCGCTTGCTGGGATTGTGGGTTCGAATCCCACCGGGGGCATGGATGTCTCTGTGTTGTGAGTGTTGTGTGTTGTCAGGTAGAGGCCTCTGCGTCGGACTGATCCCTCGTGCAGGGGACCCTTACCAAATGTGGTGTGTCTGAATGTGATCGTGAAGCCTCGATAATGAGGAGGCCCTCTAGGGGCTGTTGCGCCATGGAAGTAGAAGAGAATGAAATATTTAGGAAGACAAAAAAATGTCCGCACAGCGAAAAACTGGCTTGTTCGCGCAGACTAGCAACAAAGGGACGCTAGTAAATAAGAATTGTAATTATTGTAGGGACTATACTAGTAGTAAGTACAGGAATGTTAGTAGGCCTAAACGTGGTAAACAGAAAAGCAGCGGTTGCCGAGCCATGAAAACCATTGTAAAGGGGGGTAACATTGGTGACAGTAGTAACAAAAATAGCGTAGGCAATTTGCATGTAGAGTGTCTTGTTACATGTGTCCGGTTTGTAAAAAATTGATATATGTTGTCAAAGGTTAGTAAAAGTGTTCAGTAAGTGTTCACCCAAAAGGGTCCGGTGGATGTCGAGTTGTTCCAAGCGGACAGACTGTTGCATAGACGGACACGACGAAGCTAACAGTTGCTTTTCGCAATTGCTGTGCGAAAGGTCCTAAAAGTAACGCTTAGATAGCAGTGGCCTTATTTGAAGTGAATAGTGTCTCAGCTAGCCGTGTATCTCCCCAGGCTTTTACTGAATGCCAGTGTTCATTGCAATATACACAAAAGCCAACTGCTGGTGTAATGAATCCATTATATACCGTCACACACGTTTCCTTAGAAATTTGTTTATTAGCCACCCTCCTATGCTTTTATCACCCAGTATGTATATTCGCACTGTATTTTCCAACGAAGGTTTAAAGGATGCGTAACTGGTAAGTTTTACAAAGAATTTTTATTTTAACATTTCCAGAGGTTGTATTGATGTGTTCGTCCCTTCGAGTGGTAGGTGGTATCGCACACACATAACAGCTCAAGATTGTAACCAGGCAGTCGTGTCAGTTTTTAGTCGTATTACGGGCCTGCATTGGATTCTACTTACATTCGCGGTATTCTTTCAGCTTCTATGCAGGTTCGCTGTTTTGAACATCAGCGTCTACTTACATTCGCGGTCATCTTCAGATGCTACTAGCATTCGCGCTCCTATTTTAGAGTTTATTCATGTTCTGCGCCTTATTCGAAAGTTCACTTACCTTCGCAGTCTTGTTTCAGATCGTGGATGGTAACGCAAAAACGGACGTGAGCAACCGGAAGGATCCGGGTCTGTTCTGCGGCGAGACGGAGCAGCCACAAACATTCATCTCGGAGACGAGTTTCGTCAAGGTGCTGTTTCACACGGACAACTTCACGGATCAAACATACTTCAGTTTCGATTCCCGCGCAGAGCAACAGTTCGAGGTGTATCTGAGATACGGCCAGCACCCGGAACTATACCCTAACCGCCGCGGGGAAGTGGTCTCAGGGTAAGTTGACCTCAGGAGCGTACTACTCCACTCAGAATCCTAACCCTTCTTAAGCACGGTATTACTTTTTACAACTAATTTTTCTTCAGAGTGCACTTCTGTGTTTCATTTGGTTCTCAGAAGAAGAAGCAATTATTTCTCCAAAGCGTGTCAGTTATTTGGCCTTTGTAACAGATACCAAATGAGTTTTGGGAGTCACTTAAAAGAATTGAAAGCTGCCAAGGAGTAAATAAGTATTCCATGATTTTAACATTGTAATTGTCTCTCGATCTCCACAAAAAGTGGAGAATTCTTCATTTCCTGAGTTTTTACTATGCTGCTGCTAGGGGTTTATAATCCCCTGTATCTGCTGTCAACACTGTTCGCCTAGAAACAGTATTGTTCAGTATTTATTGCCCAGTATCGTTGCCAGGTGTATAAATCACCTGGCAACGATACTGGGCAATAAATACTGAACAATACTGTTTCTANGGTTCTTCAACGTTTCGAGTTGAAATAAATATGTGACAAGAGCGCTGTATTCTTGTTCCCTGTCTTTTGTTTCCTGGGCCACACGCGTGCGTATCCAGGGACCTTAGATCTCGGCAACAGTTTAGTTTCTGAACAACACCCATCTCCTTTCCAGTCAGCCAGTTGCCGTTTGTTAAAACCGCCAATGACATATTCCAGCTCCTACTGCGAACGCATGTTCCGGGACTGCCGTCTACAAACCTGTTATGTACAGTCGCCTGCTTACCCCGGTGTTTACCCCAGAGGTCTCCACTGCCGCTACCATCTGAACACGAGGTTACCCTTCATCAAACTTTACATAGAGAACGAGGAGTTCAATATAGATGGTCAGAGATGCGAGAATATTATGACGTGTCCCATGCGACCCATCTCATCCGGCGAGAAACACTGTCCGTATGATTACATCAAGATATATGACGGCATCAACGAAGGAAGTCCAGTTATAGGTAAGATCTGAGATTGTGGATCACAGTTTTAATATCTGCTGTTAAACTGAAATATGGTTTTAATAAGCGTATGATGACTTCTTGTTTTAAAACGCCTATGGAAGTCCTGCGATCCGGTTATTTTCCCATTTTAGTCCACTAGCAGATTTCACTAAAGGAAATAATCCATTTTTAGATTTTCTGGATTCTTTCGATTCATAATTAAGTCAAATGTCTGTCTTCAGTTTAATTTCTTTACTGCGGACATCTTTATTCATTTTACAGTCGATTACATCCTATTGACATCCCTAATACGTTATTTTTAAATATTAGCCTTTTCTCAAATAAAACTTACAAATGCGTGCCTATTTGCTTTACCATGCCTGTTTGTCTGTTTTCAACCATGTAATAATTCAAGAGCCCTAAACGGATTTTTATGATTCCACTTGTTGGGGGTTCTGCAGAAATTTGTCGACGCTTTCCGGATTTAATTAAAATGGCGTAGTCTCTGTGTTACCGTCCTGTTGCGTTTTTTTACACTTGAAATACGACAACAAATTCCGTCAAGCGCAACTGGTATGTGTTTTATTATTTACGAAAACGTACAGCTACCTGTTTCGGCTACGTCCAAGCCATCACCAGGCTGCACAGCACACTAAGAGATGGCACACAAGATGTGTAAGATGAACTTACGGTAAAATCCAGTGATAGCGCCATCTGCTAAGACTTCGTGTTCGTGATAATTTAAAGTGTCTTTATTTATGTTTCTTAAGACTTCTTTAGAAATAAAATTCGAATTTAGTATGCCCGAAATATGAAACTTAAAAACTAGTGTGTGATCCCATAACAAAATACGCACTTTCAAAAATATGTTACTATGTATTCTTGTATTGCAACAGTTCGGAACTGTATGAAAGAATGAATCGTTGACAACTAAAAATGATAGTAATTTTAAACGAAGTTATAATAACAATAATAATAGTGATAGAATTTTCATTTTTATGCCGTAAGAAAATTTCCTTGTGAAATCCCTTTTTGGACGCGTTCCCAAAATTGCGAAAAGCAACTGTTAGCTTCGTCGCGTCTGTCTGTCCGTTTGTCCGCATGGAACAACTCCACTTCTACTAGACGGATTTTCATGGAATTTGATATTTGATTATTTTTCGAAAATCTATTGAAAAAATTCAAGTTTCATTAAAATGTGAGAAGATTAAGGGGTAATTCACATGAAGACTTGTGTACATTTATGATAGCTCACTGAATTATTCTTAGACTGAGAAATGTTTCAGACAAACTTTGTAGCGAAAATCAAAAAACTCACTTTATTTTCAATAACTCTTCTCCGAAAATCGTGCCGTGTTTGAGGAGATGTGGACAAATATTGTACAGACTACAGATGACATTATAATACGGCGCATGCGCTTTGCATGCCTGATAACTAGGGCTATGGGTTCAAACTCAGAATGTGCAATACTTATTGCTTTTCCACCACAACAAAGGTTACGCGGAAGCGCCTTAATATTACCGTATATGTACATTGCCTGCCTTGTTTTATTTTAACTTCACGGAACACTATTTGAGAAACACTGCTGTGGGATAAAGTTGAGAATGAATGTGGAATCAGTTTGCTTGTGCCCCATGAATGCATATGCTGGAATAGAGGTAGAGTTCCACGCGTAATTAATTTCGGCATGGTACGAAGGTGTGTGAGCAGCTTTGTATTCCCCCAGGTACCTACCGGTTAGGAGGATGGGGGGGGGGGGGGGGGGGAGGCGCGCCAGAGCCGTTATGAACGTCAGCTTAATAGTGAATGGCCATAACATTCACGTTGGTGTCGTGACCAGGCTACTAGCTGGAGAACCGAGCAATCGAAACTTAGATTCCCGACATCGACAAAAGATGTTTATCTCTTCTACAGAATCCGTATCGGCTGTGGGGCTCAGTCAGCGTCCTGTGCATTGGATAACGGGATTCTTTTCTGGAGGTAAAGCGGCCTGGGCGTGAAGCTGACCACACACCTCCATCTAGTTCCTAGGTTAAAGATACGTGGACTATTACTTTGAATTTCTGATAGGGCTTCGTTACGTGGTACTTAATTAAGCACGCCTTTGCCCTTATGTCTTGCTTAATCTATGCCTTCAATTGAATGTAAACTGAAAGACTGCCCCGCCTTTCCTTCCTTGAAATAACAGGCACGTTTTGCGGTATGGGCAAGTTCCCGTACTCGATAATCGGAACCAGTGAAGATCTGTTCGTGGAGTTCGTGAGTTCGTTGGCGGGGCCGCTCCTTAACACGGGTTTCCATTTCAACGTCGGGAACTGGCCTGGACATGTGGAGACGGCTGGCAGCAGGAATGGCACTTGTGACTGGGTGCTGACCAGCGAGGATCTGGCAACTTCCGGTGACTCTGAGGGCATCTTCCTGTCAGTAGCGCATTGGTACCCCCCTCACACTTCCTGCACGTACCTCATGCAAGGGCAGAAGGACGAAGTTGTCAGGCTGTACTTTCCCAGGTAAAACGCTGCAGTCAGCCGAAGTACAATGGATTATGGGTCGAATGCTAGCAGTCGATATGTAATATTAGGATGCGTGTCGTAAGGATATGACATTATTTATTGTTATCCTTTGGTTTGAGGAAAATAGTTTGATTATTGCAACTGTAGAACATTTCTTTTTTCCTTGATTGTTTTTACACTGCATGACATATCTAATACTGCTCCTGAAGAACTACCAATTAACTGCTGCACGCATAACTTTTCTCAGATGTTTGTTGTGTACGTGAGGTTTGTTTGGAGACTGGCACTTCAGGAGCACTGCCGCCGTAAACACAGAAGCCCCCGAGTTTCTCGAAAACAGTGTTCAGTTCGTTCTTCGTAGTTTTACTTTTAGGAAAGCCAATTCTAAAGAGCCTGTGCAGTGACAGTGGTGTGTCAGTGTTCCTATAATTTACGTGAGATTATAGAACAGCACTCTGCAAATGGAACGTCCCCTAGACAAGCTCTTCTCATTAAAGTTCTTTGTGATTTTCTTGGCCTTCTTCAGACCGTATAGTAGTACGTCAGACTACACCATAAATCCTTTATTTCATACACCTTTCCGTTCTTCACTAGAATCTTTAATGGGCTGCTTATCTGTCGCCTATTGAAGACATTATCCACCTGGTATTGAACCCTAGTGTTTAGTACCATGTTCATAATGACCCCCTTAGAACCCTTTGTGAAACCGTGTTGATCCAGTCCTAGACCTCATACCCAGTTTTTTAAAATATATTTTAATATTATCGTGTCGTTTAATTCTAAGTCGCTAAAGTGTTATCACCCATTCAGATTTCCAGACTAGAATATTATACTCATTGCTCACTTATCCCGCTCTTGCTACATGCCCCACCTATCTCGCCCTCCTTTATTTGTTAAACCTTATAATGTATTAGAAAAGCAAGAAGTGTAAATGTTTGTATTAAAGTGGTACACAATTAGCCTATATCGAAATTCAGTAATTCGGAAAGTCAGCATTTTCCGATTGTAGTTCATATTTATAGTTAATTTGGGGTATAGGATGTAGTCTTTGCCTACGTGCTAAAAGAGTAGAATTTTAAATTATTCTTGCACCAAGTACTAAAACATTTACGGAAATATGTATGATTTAATACGTTAAAGTATCTCTGCGCTAGATTTACATGCGCCTGCAGAGTGGTGTGTAGACTATATGCATGAGTGAGGTGTCAGAGAAGTTGCCGGCGAAGCTAGGCGTATTGTTAGTACTAATGTGTTGATATGAAGTGGATGATTTGTCCGATACAGAAGCAAAATTGATGTAACAATATTTATGAAAACAGACATATTTTCCTCCCCATTATAAGGGTATATAAAGATAGACAAGTTGATCATCCTGTGATAGCAGACTTCTAGTTGTAAGCATAAAACTATAAATATCTTTCAGTATCCATTTCCGTCTTCAAAATGGATGTTCCCAAAGAAATTTGTTCAGTAAATTTACTACGCATGCCTTCCTTCCACTGTCATAGCTACATGACAAGCTCCGTTGATTTCACTGACCTTACAATGACAGCTGACCTTTGTGAACCAAAATACCCTGCTTGCCTCATTCGTCTGAGTCCCAAATGGTAGCCTGGCCAAATGTTTTCCTTAAAATACTTGGAATTTATATTCATCCCCCAGTGATGGGACCATGTTCCACACTCATAGAAAGCTTGTGGCAAAACTGTTGTTCTGTATATCCTGATCTTAAACGTTTTAGGAAGGTGGTATGAGTGACATTTATCGAACCGAATATTAATAATTCATATTGCGATCTTCTGTATTACGACACTGCGCGGTCTGTTACTGTGGTGGCTACGTTTCGGGAGAGAAGATTGCCTCCATCTTCAGTATAAAACCTCTACTCTGAAGATGGACGCAGTACGTTCCCCCGAAACGTTTGTATTCCTATGCCAGAGCACAGAATATAACCCTATAAAACTGCGGTATGAAACTTCGCGACATTAAAAATCTCAAGTGTCGTATGTAAACAGCAACACCTGTTCCGATATGTATATTTTTTTGTTGTTTTTAAGTCGGAACTTTTGCTAGCAGGTTTCAGAGTCTGCGGGATGCATAAAAAAGGAATATTTTTGTCCAGCTGGACAAGGACTTGTACAAATGTCGATGTAGACTGAATATCTTCCGGGACTTCCCCACAGAGCCGTACAAGGGTCATTTCTCTTTTGCAGTTTCCGGATCAACAGGATAGAGTCGCCGATCCAGCTGTTCGATGGCGACTGTGGCGAGTCTCTGACCTTATATGACGCCTCGTGGCCTGACGACTCACGTATCATAAAGACGTTCTGCGACACTTTCTCGCGCGCCATGGAAAAACATGACTTTGTGTCGACGGGAAACGCGCTCTTTGTCCGATTTGAGAGCAAAACAGGGAGTTACTCTGGGTAAGTAACGGCAACAAGGCCAACCATAGGAAACATGGAACAAACTGGTATAGCAGTAAGACTTTACAATTGAACTCCAAAGGTGACAGGTCGAATCTCGCAAGATAACCGGTTAATTTGACAGATCTGTTCATGATTTTCCTCAGTCCCTACTGTAGTATAAAGATTAGGCTAACGTTTGAAAGATGAAGGATGTGATTGAAAGAATATAAAGGCAAAGGGCCATGCTTTATTTTAAGGAACGCTTCCATTATATTTTTGAAGGGTCTGAATAAAACTATGAAATATCCAACCGAAAATAACGTAGTCGCGCTCCAATACCAATCCCAAATCTCTAGAATACCAGACAGGAATTCTCACCAGTCAACCATGACGTTTGGTAAATACGGGGACATAACACAACAATCAGTCAATTACAATCAGCTGATGACACCCTTATCTTCATAACTGCGTACTGAATACACTGTAAAGTACATAATGTCAGGAACAGCCTTCGTACTTTTGAATCCATTGAGGAACCTCGTGTGTGTGTGTGTGTGTGTGTATGTGTGTGTGTGTGGGGGGGGATACTGGCAGAAATCGATTGATTGAGTTCGGGAAACGTCTTGAGGGAGGAGAGAGATTCAAGAGCTTTTTATTGCTCTCTGCTCTCTTCTCGCATGTGATCTGAATAGCAGAGCTTTGCCCAAGAGAATGCCGAAATACTTGTGTGGCCGGTCATGAGATGTGTGCCCTGAAAGGAACAGATCCAGGCGAATTTGTAAGGGCGACCTCTGGTACGTATCATTACACGTACAGCGAGTGTCCGTCTGGCCATAATGTGGATAAGTTGGACTTTGTGTCCGAAGATTTATACACATTTCTTTTTTCCACCACACATTCTCTGTGTCGCAGAATTTCTCCTTTTCCTATGATGATACGTACCTTCAGCTGCAGTAACTAATAAATCCGTTATGTAACCGAAAATTTCATCACGTTCTTGACAACATCCATAAATGTTTGCTTATCCAACGGATCAACGAGACCATCATGTAATGCTAGTAGTCGCTTACCTTGTCAATAAATTGCTCGCCCTTTATGTAACATAGTTTCACTCATATTCACCAGCATCCATAAATGGACCTGTGCTAAGCCAGTTTAATCCAGTCCACATCTTCGAACCATAATGTATTTAAAAAATACGTAATCCTCCGCTGGTTCGATTCATCTTTCCCCACCTGACGTCCTGTCGTTCCACTAAATATAAAGTCTGCTTTTTTTGTCTTTAGAGAAAACGTACCGTTGTGTTTCATGAACTAAATACTAAAGACATTTGCAGTCACTACAACTATCATCTATTACAGAAACATTATTTGCCCTAGTAAAGTGGCATGTGTTTCGACCGCTAAGGGTAATCGCCAGGCATGACTAAAGATACTTGCATTCCTTTATATTTATTCATCCCTGATTATAACGTAGCACTTTATAAGGGCAAATATTGTTTTATAATAGAATATAGTTGTGTTGGCTAATATTTCCTTTGTTATTCTTCGTTATGTACTTTTATAATTCTCTTGCTGTTGGCTTCAGTTAACCTGTGCCATGGTCATGTCTGGTGTTTCACGTTCCAAATACTGGACCTTATACCGCTGTTGTTTTATGTTTAGCCAAAGAATCACCCAAAGTCCGAGACCATTTTCACATTTTGTAACATGATAAGGTTTACAATGATAAGTTACTAGCCTACTAGCCAAAATAACAAACTGAAGGACCACGCCTTGTCGGCTGTCCACGTCTTCTTATTAAACATATTTAGAGGTACATTCCTCCCCCCTCCCACATCTTGATGCAGTGCGCTCTCATCTCTGATCTGAGGACGCCACTGTAACAAAGGAATCCTCTTTAAGTATGAATACTGTAACTTGTCAACTTTTCTCGCATTTCGCGACGTTGAACGCTTCCCTCATTATCACTGTCACTATAGCTCATGGATTTGATATTTATTTCCAGGTCATCTCTTTACTACTGGGCACATTACGATTTCTTTAACAATTCAAGATACGGGGATCGGGTACCGGACACCGCATGTGACGAGGTCTTCTCCAGTTGGCGATCTCCCAGTGGCTCGTTCCGCTCGCCACTCAACACCCTCGTGTACAAACGAAGTGACCCCACTGAGGATGTCCGATGCCTGTACCGCTTTGTGACAGACAAGAGGCTGTTTGCCCGCGTCATCCTTACCATCGATACCATCAACTTCAAGGTGGGCCTCATGGGGAGGGCTGACGTCATCGACAGTTGTTTACCGTGTTTTCAATTTGATTTTTCAACATGCAAAAGGAAAGAAATAAGTCGGGTGTAAGATTGTGCTGAAGAACAGAGGAGCAATCCAACATATGACTTTCAGACGACTGTAATTGATTAACTCCATCGGGCGTGGTCCTTTAGAAGCTAATAGTTGCTCTATGAGCCCAGAAATTCTTCACTGTCGTGCGTGAATCTCATCTTTCTTGACTTACTCGACTAGAAATACAAATCAAAAAGCTGCTTGCTGTGTAATTTTTTTCCAGCGCGCTGTTGCGTGAATGGAACGGAAACGCAAGTTATTTTGATGAAGGCCAACTTCGAATACAATTTTTTTAAATTCACGTTTATCGATATGCTGACTAAAAGAACTCGCATCAAATTCACGGAATGCCGGTTCAGAAAGTTATATTATGTACACGATAGAATTCTCCAATAGGGAAGCCTAGTTCGTCTATTTCCACATGTACAGTACGTCATTTTTGGGACGGAAATTAGAAATTCCTATCACCACAGATACCGCAATATTAAAAACTACTATAGGACTGTGATCAATAAGTGTGCATGGGCAAACAGATTGGAGGCTAAGAGAAAAAGGGGTATAACTCCTGTTGTCATGTTTATCATATTTTCTTTGCACGACGTGTATAAATTGAACAGAAGTCATGTCTGTCGTGACTGTCATCATCAAAGCTGTCTAAATCATCTAGGGACATTCAGAATGCCATCTTGTATACATCGCACGTTGAAAGTGTGTGTGTGTGTGTGTGTGTGTGTGTGTGTGTGTGTGTGTGTTCAGGAACGCATGACACTGCCTCTCTTCTGCTGTGTCCCTGAATACAACTTCATCACGGGGTGCAGGACTTCTCTGCGATATACGTCCCGTGACAAGAGACACGACGAAAGGCCACTCTGTTATGTTATAATTTCTACCCAGTGTCCAGTAATTGAGACGTACTCTTTCTCAGAGGTCTAACTGAGTGTGAATTTTCATACCTGATGGCGGAAACAAATCCAGTTTTCGAGGCGCTGTGTTTGAAAACTCCCAAGACCATAATCACGGGTCTACAAAATGAAAAAAAAAAACTCAATTTTAATTATATTGCCAAGACTGAAGGTCAGGAACAAGACCAGAAGCAAGCTTTAAGTTGTAGCAGTGTGTGGAACAGTTATGTCCAGCGACTTCGCCGTATTCATTACCGTCTCCCGAGCTGATAATAAGGGAAAATGAAAACATTTTTATCAGGTCGTTAAATAATAGCAGGTTCTTTGTGTAGTCCACAACTTTCTACATAATTACGTCTGTCACTTTCTCATCAAACTCTCGTACAGTTTTGTGATGGGTGTGAATCACAGTTTATTGTACCCAGTTCCAACCGTACATGCATGTGAACACTGTCATTTTTTCCTGTGTTCGTATGTTTTACTTCTTTTGTTGCTCATTGCGAAGTGCGTTTAATGGTAGAGTCGCACATAGACACGAACTTGGCACTCTTAATCACGGGTCTGATTCCCGCACTTTCATGCCCTTCTGTATTTTGATGTTTATAGTTAAGGTCTGCTAACAAACATCGGATGATTTTAACGAGACCGAGAGCCCTTCACCGCTAAATGTGGCAGATAATTGCTTAAGGAAACACGACTTTTTCATAAATATTTCTCAGGCGATAGGCAGCGTCAATACGAAATAAAGCTGCGATATTTTTCAGTTTCCATGTAGTCAGTGGCATAGCTAGTTCCTTTGGCGGCCGGGCGAGTGGTCACAGTGGCCTCACCTGACATAAATTAAGAACTTAGAAAATCATAATTATTTATTGATTTTCCTTCTATTTGGCCTATTAATTTGAAATATGTTAAGCGCAAAAATTTTTTTTTCATTTAAACTATTTATTTTGCCGCCCCTTGGACCCTGCTGCCCGAGGCGGCCGCTAAACTTCTCCCACCCCACTCCTACCCCCGCCCCCTAGCTACGCTCCTGCATCTCTTTCCTTCATTAGCGAATGAAGTAACATTCAAGAAACGTAATTCTCTTCTGTATAACAGGAAATTATCGCCCAATGAGAGTTTAAACCTTCAAAGCTCATTGGTTACTGAATGTACTGCCAAGTCTAACAACAAAACACCGTGAATTTTACCGACAAACATTCATCTCTACCTTCTATATGAAGTCCGCAATAAACGGCGACTGTACACCCAGACAGAATTAACCGACTGGTCTTTCTGTTGGAAACATTCCCTGTTCGCTGTGACGTGGTAACTGAATCTGTATGTGTGATATAATTAATTTTATTATTCGAAAGGCCACTGCATTTAATCGCCTTTAACACATAAAATTTTGTTCATCTTTCTTTCTAGGACCATCCATACAACGCGGTCCCATGCGGTGATTGCTGGGAGGATCGTGTAGACAAACTCCTCATCTGGGAACCCGCCCAGTCCGGAAGTAACACTACAGCAACAGCAACCGCCGGCACTGGAGTTTGTCTTTGCAAAGGTGCCGCATCCCCAGTAATGGGAGGCCCAACCCTTCCCGCTCTGCCAGTAACGGTTGTCTCCAAAGGAGAACTACTGAACCTGCAGCTTCATGTGGATGCAGCTCATGCCGCTTCGAGCTATTTTAAACATCCAGCACCACTGTTTGAAGCCAGATATGAATTCGTGCATGGCCCGCTGTGTGGACCACCACTTATACCGCCAACGACTGAGGGTGAACTACACTTTCCCTTCTTCGAGGCCCTAGGTTATGTCGAGCCTCCCAAAAGCATCCGATGTATTTGGGAACTTCAGGTAACCCGTCAACTTGACCTCTGGCTTCATATTGATAAGATAAAATTCGCTTCCAGAGCGTGTGAAGATGGTCGTCTCGAATTTTTCCTACTTTCAAAACCCAGTGAGCCTTTCCTTTCTGTTTGTGGCGAGAATGTAAGTTCTCTTAAGCAGTTGCCGATCTTATCAGCAGCAGAACTGTCCGCGTTACCATCCCCACAACCAGGCGTCTCTCCAACCATTGTGCCAGCCACTGCAGGTGCAGAAACACCGTCAGTCAAGATTCAGTTCACGGGAACTGTTTCACCCGCTCGGACAGCGTTCAAAATAGCGTGGACTGAAATGTACCACTTGCCGAGAAATCCCGATGGCACCATGATGACATCTAAGTTGACGGAGAGCGGAATTTTGTCAGGGCCAGCAGATTCTGCAGAGGTGTGTGAGTTCGAGTGCCCGGGTGACTCTGGATTGTGCATTCCAAGAAGGTTGGTTTGTAACGGAATTGCCAACTGTCCAAACGTTACTTTGGGCGCAGCTGAAGAAGGTTCTGATGGTAGTGTTGGTGGTGTTGGTGTTTCTGTAGGCGGAGTGGGAGGTAGTGATGAGTCACCAGAACTGTGTGAAAGATCAGAGGCAGATGCCGTGAACTGGTTAGCGATAGGACTGGGGGCGGCAGCAGGTGCGATTCTAGCAGTGTCATGCCTTGTGATACTCTGCCGGGTTTGTTTCTGCCACAAACGGGCGGGGGATCATGACGACGACGTTGATGTACCTTACTGATGTCACGCCGACGATCAGCTGACTCAGCAGCAACAGCAACGTCGTGATAAAGCGACGGGTCTTCTGCCCTCAGCCGCTACTTCGGGGGCGGTGGCAATACCGCCTCCTCCTACACGACGTCATCATGAGGAGCGATTTGTTGCTGCTGTCAGCTGGTGATGAATTCAGCCGGTCGCCAAGATATGAACTATTTGTTGGAGGTTTATTATGAAAAACAAATTTCCAGTTACTGCTCCTACTGAAGCGCAGGTACTGAAACACTGTTTGAGTTGCATTCGTCATTGTCTGTTCGGAGAATAATAGTTCTAATCTTAACTCAAGAAACCGGATCTTTTTTAAATTTGTGATTATATGTCGTGTGTTAATATCGGTCTGACGTCATCTACGAGAAATGTTCGTATAGTGATTTCACAGTAACACTCACTAAGTGTATTTATAAATGCTATCATTGATAATGAAGCAATTTGTTTTTGGTTAAGTGGTTCGTATGCCAATGTTTGTGGATCAGTTGTACATACCTGCAAAAATCGGTCACAAAACGAATGGAATTTGTCGCTCCTGCACATAAGTTGCCGTGTTGAATGCGATGAGAAAAACAATAAGAAATTTGAGACCACAGTACGAAGTAAACATTTTATTTGTAATAATAGACTATCGGTGAAAACTCTTTTCAAGTGATAGCCTGCAGCCTGCTAGATTTTCCGATTTGATGAAATGCCTTTAATTTAGGCGAGCTCAATTGATGACAGAGATACAATTTTTTTTTCTTGTGGGTGTGTTGAGAATAGCCAGAGAGAAGCGGCCGAATATCGTGACGAAATGTTAGAGCTAAGAAACGGGAATGATAAATATGTAATATGACAGTTATACGTATTGCGCTCACGTAACAATAATGTTGACTCTTTTTATTATTGTTGAGTGTTGTATTTTGATTTGGTAAATGATACAGCAAGTAACTGACTTGATAATATTTTTGGAGATAACCCTGAGCTTCTTGTAGTTTGTTATGGGAAAGCTGAGTATAATAGTGAAGATGTTTATGTGCTTGAATTTCTTGTAGTAATCTCACTTTTAATTTTTGCAGAGGGCGACATCAGTAACTACACGTGCTTTCCTTCTATTATCGTGGCATTAACATTGTTGATATTTTTCTTTTTAAAGAATCCTTCAAACGGAACGTAGGTGTTGATAATATGTTTAAAATGATGAACTGCTCGCCTTTATAGTTCTTTTCCAAAACATTGTTAATTGAAAAGTGCATTTAAATAAAATGTTGTAGTAATATTGGCAGTTATGCCAACTGTTCAGTACTCGGGGATGTATGAAAGGAAGAGGAGGTTCAGAATATCTCATCTAAATGTCACACACAAATATGACGAAGAACGCGTGTATGTTAGACTGTGTTTTATATATGAAACTGAGAGCGAAATTTGCTGCTCAATACACCTAGTTCCATCAAGGGACCCACCGTTCTTGACGCTAATTTAACTTGTTTGCACTCAAGAAAATGTGTTCGTATTTTACAAACTACCCAGTAGTTACGTGGGATAGAAAATTATTTTCAAAATAATTCTCCATTAGTAAGAAGTAATTCCCAATATTCGTTGTGTTCGTGATAACATTAGCAGCCCTAATACATCAAATGCATAGTCAACTGAGCTACAGTGTATTTGGTGTAGAAACCAAATCTAGTCGTATACACTCGATGTTTAGATGTACCCAACGATACAGTATGTTATGGTGTTTTTAAACTGGAATTAATTACCTTAGAATGACGCCTCTCTTTTCTCTAAATTGAAATAGCGCAGGAAGGTCAACTGGAAACCGAACCCAGATGTGCGACAAGCGTAACGGGAAAATTTCCTGATTTAATATATGTAATATATAATATGTAATGTAAGTTTAATATAACTTACAGCATGTTAGAGTAGTGTTGGAAGTGACACCCTTCAACCCTGAGATATTCTTGGTACAGTACTGAGTAATGTTTGAAGCCTTTGTCTAGATATTGGCCGACGCTGCACGGCGAATTTAGCTGCAGCTGTATGACCCACAAACTGCCACTAATATTGCCGCGCGTATGGTTACATTGAATCATTTCAGCCACACAGTCCGGTTTAACCTGCTGCGTAACGGACGTGTGACCACGGCATAACGTGTGTTTTGTTCGAGAGTTCAATACAGAAGATTTTCATTGTGGAAACGTATGTATGGAAGGAAAAGTGTGTAAAGTGTTGTGGGAAATTTACAATACGGTTTTTTTTGGCGTTTCAGTTCCTTCAATATCAAGTATGTCAGAGAGTCTAAGGAGGTTATTTCCCACACCTAATGTAATATGCTGCAATTCACATTATGTATAATATTATATGCGGAAATGTGAGGCCGTTAAGATTTCCGTGTCTGTGGGTTCGGTTTTCAAGTGAACGTCCTTTATATTATCAGTGGTACGGGCTGGAAATCGAGGTAGGTTAGACGCTGGCAGACTCGGTGTGCCTGTTGCAGAACTTCCAGCGCTTTCTCTAAGATGTTATTTCTAATGTCCATAGCTGTTCCCAACGAGGCATCTAGAACGGGGCGACGAAGCGCTTTTCAAAAGCCTATTAAAATAATTCCCTTTGCAAGACATGTTCTTCATCGCTGAACTTACTTACGCTTGACGACCTACATAGTTATGAGGAGCCATTACCACTTCCTGCTGTGGAACAACAATTACGTAATCATTGTTTGAAAAATCTCACTTTTCCCATGAAGAGAACGGGTGACAGTGAAACGGAAATAGTTTCGTTCCGTAGTCCCTCCCTCTTCTACCTACTCACAGGTGGTGTCGAGGTTGTTTATTTTCACTTGGTCACACTCAGACACACGCCACAGTCGATAGGACTCCTCTGGACGAGGGATCGGCCCGTCGTAGAGACCTCTACCTGACAACACAAACACTCACAAGAGACAAACATCCATGCCCCCGGTGGGATTCGAACCCGCCATCCCAGCAAGCGCTCGGCCGCAGACCTACGCCTTAGACCGCGCGGCCACGGGGATCGGCTCGGAAATGGTTCCGGTTCCAAATGTTTCTGTACCGGATAATAATGAAGAAATATTATTTTTTAATTAAATATCATGTTTGCTTGCTACATATGATGTCATATTTCGCTGCGGCGTTGCAATTCGTGAATCCGAAATAATCGAGGAATGCTTTGCATGATATGCTGTGCCTCACGGGTGCATAATATCCTCATTTCATTTTCTTAATTACGTTTTATTAGATGTGGGAGAATTATTTTGGAAACTACTGTGCAAGCATAAAAGAAATCATGTTGTAGATTATATAGTAAGTCGATATTAGTAGTAGTTACCGAACACTTATATCAGTTACGAAATAATGGAAAGTGTGTGAAGTGTAAAGTGAACTCCCCACCTCAGAGAAACCCCAACCCTTCCACTTTCTAGAAAAAAAAATCATCGTTGCTGGAATGTAAAGTCTAATTTCCAGTTACTGCCCAAATCCTTCGGTCTTAGTTCTATACCAGATAAAAAGCTCCTTTTTTTTTAATTCAAATCCCCTTCATGCAGTAATTTTTCAATCGTATTTACTGCAGTACAGCATCATGAAGATGTCACTCCTTCCAATATCATATCGAAAAAAATGTTTTAATGTGTGAAAGAATGAGTACAGAAATATGTTTAGCTAATTGAAATATGATAAATATAATCGCGCCTTTTGTAAGTGAAATATAATCTCTGGAAAAAAAAGTTTTGTCTTAAGTCGAAATGATCAAATCCTTACCTCTTCATGCAATATGTGGTAACAGTAGCTTATGGAAAGTGTAATTACTTACCGATGAAATAATTCGCTCTTCTTAGGAGATTTACTAGTTCATTGCAATGCGATATTTGAGGTCAAAACAGTGGGTTTGCGGAATATTCAAGACTTCTGGGATTTTCAGGTTTAGGATCTTTTTAAGAAACCGCTTCATCCGGAAGGTTAAGGCACTAACATTCTTCGACACTCCGGTAACCATTGACCAGTTTACATGGCGTAACATCCCGGAAGATTTGAGTACTCTAATCAATTTACTTGAAAATCAAGATGGTTCTTACATGATGCTTCAGACTTTAAGTAGACAGAGCTTAGCACGCATTTCGGTTTCTGCATTACATAGCCGACATCTCATTATTTCGACATGTATTTCTACGTTTATATTAAAGGTAGGACAGAACGTTGAAAGGAAATAATAATAAGAACACGCGTGACCGTAAGGTGTTTGCGCTTCGTACTGAGTCTGTGCCGAACTATGAAATACGAAATGTCTCTCGTGAGTTAACACGTACCGTCAGCGTTTCAGCACTACCACATGGGTTTTGCGCACACAGTAGTGCAACAGGTTTAAGACTGTCTTCTTCTGGGTTGTGACACCTTGCGGTGCGGTAGACGGTTACCAACTTATTGTTGGGATCAGCTGTCTCCAGCTTCAGGTACTCTTGGTCTGTCATTTGCCTGGAAGTGCCCCGTAATAGCTAATAACCTGCCCTTTTGCAAACTGGGATACTCTTGTGGTTGTGTTTTAGTGGATTTGGGGAAGATTTTCTTATTGTGCCTGAAAAGTAAAAGCTTCCAAACATTGGTAGGTCGGGTGATTATCATCATCATCATCATCATCATCATCATCATCATCATCTGAAGGAGGCTGTTAAAATTTAAGACAGTGTAGGACATGCGTGTAAATGGGAGGATAATATTTAGAAATTCGTAATAGACTCTTCCCTGAATTCGGCAGGCTCAGAATAGGTTCTAATGATGTTCCTTGTGATGACGGTCATTAATTTTATGGCATCATAAAGGCGGGAAATTTTTTTACTAGCTGGGCGACCATCAGATTTTCATGAAGAAACGCTTCTAGCAGGAACCAATTTTTAGTTCTGTCAGATATTTACGTTTGTTCATGTATTCAGACTCTTGGTTTGTTGTGTAATTCACAATCTGAATTCATTATTATCTACAGATTGGCTTGCATCATGACTTAGACAAGAAAAACTTCTGTCCGATTGGCCCATTCTTGAACACCGATGTGCGTAAAATGTTTGGAACGTAACTCGCATAGTTTTCGTACATGTTCGTAAACTGGTTCTTAAAAATTTCAGTCGTGGATACACCATGCACCTTTCATGTAATTACGCTATGGTGTCCATTTTGCAAAAGATATACGTGCAGTTCAAACCTAATATTTCGAAATTATTTTTCTTTTTACGTTAAATATTCGTATTAAGCACCGGTAACTAAATTAAATTTATGAATGAAGGAAACTGGCAGTTTTGAAGAAGAAAGGGAATTGTGTGGGACGAGTGATATTTTTGTCATTGTTGTACAACACAAAATGAAATGTAAATAATATATAGGAGTCGGTTAATTGAGTAGACATTTAGTGGGAGACGCAGCGTTAACATAAGTGAAGTCATGTTTGTTTGACGACTGTGATGGCGTCTCAATTTGTTGTTTCTTTGTGCCGATTAATGATAAATATTTAATCAAACTGTTTGATTAAAATAACATTGTGGAAAAATAAGATACAAATGCATACAATAGCTTATATATTTTTAATAATAAATAAAATGCTATGTTTCTTTGTATAACTAAAATAAATTAACACCGTTTCAACATCAAAGGCTTCCTGCCCTGCATTATTCCCATCCAAAATACTAGAGATAGTCTGTTAATTATTGCTGTTGATGCAGGAACTTGTACACACACAGTCATGTATTTCACCACGCTAGGTAAATGTAATGAGAGTTTTCCATATTGTTATTCGTCATGGTACATTAATTGTATGGTTGCAAGTTACAGGAATCCTAAGCCAACACCCACGAGATTTAGTGGGCCTGTAATGTAAATCTGTGTAGGCAGCACCGTATTACGGCTCATAGCAAGCGCGGAGACAAAGCTCAGGTAAATGCATAAAAGACTGCCCTCTCTTATTGCCAGAAGTATATTCACATAGTAAGCTCTTTTATCATAAACGCCATTTTATCAACCTGTCCATGACCAGATGCAGAGGAAATTCCAAAGGCTTGATCTAATTTGGATTATATACAATTATAATTTTTATTATCAACTTGTTTTATTGTTTATTACGTTGCTATGTTTATCAAGACATAAGAGTTAAACCTATTATGAAACGTAGGTAAAGCTCTACGCATTCTATGTTCAAACTCTTGAAGTGGATGTAAGAAATAACACTTGGGTTCGGACTGCCGTAGTCTGTAAATTATGGAATTCAGAAATCTAAGGTACTATCTCCTCATAAACGTGTGTGACTGTCAAGTAAAATAGGGATGATAGAAAGGGTGGTTTCAAACTCCCACCCTCAAATTTAGGGTTGAATCTGACCCCTTCTCACAGGAACTGAAATTGGTTTTATGGTGTGTGATAAGGAGCAGGTACTGCAGGACGGTCGTATAAGACTAAGCAGTCACACCAGTGCATTTCACGGAGATGGAGGTCAGTTGAAAGGGCCCCGTTTCAAACTATATGCTACTTTAGTGGAAGAGGAATGTACCAAAACGTTTATTATAATGCGTTTGCTCGATATATATAAAGTGAACACATTGTGGGATGTCGTAAATTTGTCAGCAGTTCTCATTTCTGTTACTAAGCAATGGGAATTCGATAAAATTTTGCATATGGTGTCAACAGCAAGGTCTGTTGCACATACGAGTATTAGATGTTGATCAGCAATGGCCCAATAGCCATGATCGTTGTACACGTCGGAACCCTAGTTTTGTCACTTTTCTCAACACTGGTTCCTCCATCAAAGAAACACTGTCGCACTAAATATTGCTTTCATTAAAGTCGTATTTTTAGTGAATCCAGCATTACGAATAGAATGAGTTTTGTTATTGCATTTACTTCCAATGGTGCCTACTGTACGAAGTCAAATTTACCGTTCCTGTCCACGGTATCAACATGTGATTTACTGTCATTAATTATGTAAAATTAATTATATTGCTAGTGCCAGTCAGGAATGTCAGGGTTACATGTATTATTATCATTATTATTATTTCATAGGGCATTGCCCTTCTTATTAAATGCAGGACTTATGACTTACAAAACAACGTTGTTTTCATTTGTTTAATTGTATTGAAAGTAAAAATTCCAGTATGTGCGCGTCCGCTCACAGTTTAAGTTGCTAAGTTTCTCGGTCTGTGTAGGTGTAATATGCGTTGAGTAGTGCACATACGTTACCTGTGTCCATTTCTTCGCGTAATATTAAGTCTGCCACCTCAGTCTGACAATGAAAACTGAAAGGTTTGTTTGCAAAAGCGGTCGTATTGGCCGTGTGCCTTACGTCTGGTGTATACTGTACAGAGCCGCCTGCCTTATTAGGCGTCCTTTAAGATGTAAAAAAGGAACCTTGTTTGAAGACCGCGTCCTTTTGTTGCATTTCCATGAAATTCAGTACAGGCGTTATCTACTAAATATTGTCCAGCATGTGTGAGTTTTGTAAATATCGGCTCAGTTACGTACTTTACGCAAGGGCGTAAATAAATATATACCCCTAATATCCGTGCTTCGTGCCGGATTCGGGTAAACGTCCGTGCAGGAGATGTCCATATAATTTTGTGGAGCAAGTAAGAGTTTCAAAACAATCGGTGCAGTGAAATCTATACTTCACTGAATGGTGTAATTGAATTCTGCTTGCATTTTGTACATTTGATATAAATGTTGGATAAAATTTGGCACAGATGTCCAAAAAAGTTTATTGAGCTTTTATGAGTTTCGCGAAACTCGGCACAGTGAAAGCCCTACTTAACTTATGAGCGTAAGTGCATATCTGTCGGTGCTTCCCACACTTGTCGTGAGATTTAGATCAAATACGGTGTGTGAGGTCTGCACATGCGCTGTTAGTCATTTATTAGGTCAGTGAAACTCGACACAGGGAAACCCGTATTTTCGTATGGGCTTAAAAAGAAATTCACTTCCGAGTGTGCCCGAAACTCTAATATTTTGAAAGTAAAGAACGCCTTGATAAAGTCACGGAGTATGCTATTTTCAGTCTCGTAGGAGTGGGGTGAGAAGAGTAAGTTTCTTGATACTGCGGCCTGAAATTGTACTCCTACCGTTCATGACGGATGAGCACGGAGTACTAGTCAGCTGAAATTCGAACCTGGCACCTAATAAACACAAATGTTACTTCTTGATGTGAAATGCTCCATGGTTTTATATTTAAAATACGCACTAATTTAAATTGTAACATAATATTCGTCGATTTGTACTCAAACAAAGATTTTAAACAAAGCATCCTGTTGCCTTATTTTCCAGGAATATTTCATAAAGAATCCAAAGATAAAAACATGTATGTGTGTGTGTATATATATACATCGTGAGTGCTGTTTCCAACTGCAGTCTCTAAAGACAGCCATTTTCTGAAGCCGCCGACCAGAAAATTGAGGATCGTGACAAGACGAAGCAGAAGAGAGGTGGGTCAGGGTTGGGTCCAGTAGATGGCTCTTGCAAGGTGAGCAACTAGCAAATTTTAAGACCCGTGACTTACAGATTTAGTTAAAATTTCTGAACCTTAAATTTAATCACAACAAGTCCACGGACATCACAACAATAATGTCAAGCTGATACTACTGTAAAGCTGAAAAGTTACGTTACGTATGTGCACATTATGAAGGTCAGAGAAGTGGCTATTCACGGATTGGGACACGGCCGTTTCGAACTGCCGTCGAAACAGTGAAAGGAAAAGTGAAGTTGGAAGCTGACAGATTGCTAAAAGATTGAAGAGACGTAGAGGATTAGAAAATTGTGAAAGAGGGGTGGAATTATAACTGTGACAGCCAGACTGGAAGTATGGTCGCTAAATCGGCTTAAACAAGTGAAGCTCAAGCAGCGGCCACATTGAATTTGGGTTCATAATGAAGTTTCCAAACTGCATAGCTTTAAAACTTATAATGGTTTTTGTCTAACTGACGCGGTGTTACTGCTTATACTGAATTAAGCGTATGTCTACACTTTAGAGTCATGTATCTTCTCGCAATCTATATGGATATGTGCGTAGTGTAAATTTAATGACCTTCAGCAAAAAACATTGAAGGAAAAGATGCACCCGTTAGACTTATTTATAGATGGAAGAAATATAAAAATTAATTTATAAGTTATAGCGTTGTGTCAAACGGCCGGGGCGTGAGGCTGACCACAAACCTCAAAGGAATATCGCAGTTCAGATTGCGTGGATTATAGAATATACATAATCCCCCATTATTCCTCCACGGCCTTTAGAGAGACAGTGTTACTTGCAGGATATGACACGCTGAGTTTAATTCAAGTGGCTCAGAATAGGATCAGTGGCGGACACTTATGAATACGGTAATGAGACTGCAGGTTTTGTGAGAAGGCTTGGAATTTCTGAACTACGTAATTAGCTGCTCTCAAGAATTGTGCTTTATGTGGTCAGTTAACCTTTTACGTATAAATGGTGTGAACTTTCCTTTAATCATAATCGGAGACGATTATACTTTGAGGATACTAACAGGTAATTTTATGTATATTTGCCTTTTTTTCTGTGTGTTACTTCAGGGTAGGCATTAGCTGTAGATTATTTCAAATCTTTTCCACATCCTGTGCGTGTCATATTATTCTCAGTGCGAATGGAAGTCCTGTGTAATCTGCATTCTGTAGATGATTTTTACATAGTTCTCTGTATTTAATGAAAAACACTACACTTTACTCTGGAATTAATCTGACTGCTGGAGCAAGCTCGGTCATTCCCCTCCAGCTCACGGCATGGCAGCAGAACGCAGTACCAGCAGCAGGTAAATACATGGTAGTGCGGTCGGAATGTGATGTCATTTCTCGCCACCCTTTTCCACGGCATGACAGTGACTTACACATCCGTGCCTCTGATCCACACCGCCTACCACTGATCTACCTCGAAAAATTCGTCCTGTTTTGGGAACGTGAAAGTAAAGAGTTTTTTTTTTAACTGTACCTAGGACCTTTCAGACATTTTGTACGCTTTGCTGAGGACTCGAAGGCAGACAGTTTATCCTGTGTATATACTAGGAAATGCTATTGGCCCTTTCGTGATTCATGTGCAGGTAATGTATGCCTCACGTTACTGAAATACGAGGCTTGTATAGAGGCAAGAATTAATTTAAGAAGGGATACCAGCCTAGAATTGACTTATAAGACGGTGAGATTCCTTCAGCATTTTGAATAAGTGGAAGAATCACTTTTGTCACTCACTGAATGACATGAGTCTAACGATGTTCGGCAGAACACAGTGTGCAACAGCTTCGCCACTGGTGCCCCAGCCTGGTGCCGTTGGTTTTGAGACGGCTTTTTTTAAATGCCGAAAAGACATATATCACCATATATTGATCAAATTCAAGCAGAACTGATTAATCAAACAGGAAATACAGTAGTATGCTCTGGGATACATGAACTTTTTAATTTTACTTTCGATAAGGAAGAATTGCCTGAACAGTGACAGAAATCATGTCATTGGGCCCACTTATACGAAATGTGACAAAAGAGAGTACAATAACTGTCCGGGCATAACACTATTGTCAAATACATAAACAATTTCTGTGTAAAATTCTTCTGTCAAAGTTACCTCGATATGTGGATGAAATTATTGGGAGTCACGAAATTCGATTTCGACGTAACAGATATTCTGCATTTGTCAAACACTCGCTAACAAATGGAAATAAGGTCGGGCAGTGCATCAGCCCTTCGGAGATTTCAAGAAAGCCTGTGTATGCGCGCGCGTTTGCTTATACTGAACAACTTGCTACCAGTGGCGTAGGGTGATTGTTCTCAAAGGGAAAGCGGCAATATATGATTCAATTACGCGGATGTTCGTCAGAGAGAGAGAAAAAATTACTTAAATTTCACATAAAAATGCCTATGTTAGCTTGTAATTAAAGTTTCAGGCCGTACCTTATTATTTGTATTGTAGTTGGATCCATCTGGATTTCGTAGAAAATATGTCGATGACGTCACCGACGAACGTTGGTTTGACATTAGCCTATCTAGCAGACCGCTTTAGATGTTCAGCCGTGACAGTGATGACAGTCGTTCTTGGACCTGGGTGCTGCGCAGATAATCTTTTATTCTGAGAGCAGAAAATGACCGCTGTGTCGATACGTTTGTAGCACGTATTGTGAGGATGAGTTTGGTAAGATTGTAGGTTTGAGGGAACACATCTTCAAGTTCTTGCTGACTTACAGGTATATTCGTGAAGTTCATTAACGTTTTTGTGAAATTCAGCATCATAATACTCTGCCACAAGTTCAACTTTTCAAACGCACTGGATCAAAACGCCTGCCGAAGTACTCCAGCAAGCAATTCAGTGCTTTAATGGGGAGATCCCGGTGGTAATTTGCGAACTATTTGGGGTTGAGAAGGCACAAAAACTTCAGTTTTGATATGTCACAAAATCGGTATGCAACGGTCGCACCAGCACATCGATTATTTCCGTAAACATTCTCCGGTAGGTCGACTTTTTTTATCTTCATCCTCCATCGGTTCCATTCTGTTTCTTTTGACTGAGTATGAATTTGGTGTCATCTTCACAATTCCTTCGCACAAAGAATCAAAGATTTCTCTAAACTGTCGTAAAATTAGTTTGAAGCTCTCAATTTTCTCAGTGCAGTAAACGATGTCACTACTTTTTGACTGAAGAATCTGGAACAAACTGCCAGATTGCAGAAATATGGCTGAAAACACTGCTAAGAAAACATTAAACTCGAAGTCCTTCAAATCGCCAAGTAGCCACGAGCAGAACAGTTTCTGTGTCCCAGTCACTGCCATTCTCAATTATGGTTATGAAGAGATTTTCAGTGTCAGTTTTGTGGTTCTGCACGGTTTCAAGCAGTCTGCTGTTGTGGTTCCACCTTGTAGGGGCAAGTGATGGAAATCTTTTCATTACTTCGGCGTTCAAATTTGCGGTTCTGTTCGTCGATTTTGAAGAAAAAGTTCCAAATCCCGACAAAGAGGCAAATAATACTTTCACAGGTTTCGTAAAGCTAACAGACAGTGACAGCACCAAGTTCAGCCTTTGGGCATAACAGTGGACAAAAATTGCTTCCTTGTATTGCTCCCTTATTTTCACTTGCAACACCGCATGTTCACCCGCCACAACGGCTGCACCGTCATATGTCGGGGCCACTAACTTCGATCCACAGTTGAATTCAACAAAACTTGCTTAGCATGCTCAAGCAGACTGACTGAAGATCGATCCTCACTGATATTTGTAAAATGTAAAAACCTTTCTTAAACATCTCCATTCCTGTGAAGGTATCTTAAAACAGTAGACATTGTGCTTTCGTGTGTTGCTTCATCGACAGTCAGTGCAACGAATTCTGCTTCAGAAACTTCTTTTTTTATTTCATTCATCATGCATTCTGACACCGATGTGATAAGTTCATTTTGTATTTCTGGAGACATTCCTCGAAAGACACCATTGCCGTCGATATGCGCCTTAAGACCGGCGTCGTAATCTGCTAAGAACTATAGCATCTCTATGTAATTTCCTCTACTGGCGGAAGTTAAGGATTCGTCGTGTCCGCGAAATGCCAAGCCCAGTTTCCCCAAGACACAGCCAACCCATATAAGGTGTTTATTTCCCTGTTCTTGTTTACTGGTTCATTGTGGCGTTCGATAGACAGCAGGTTTTGATCGCTCAAACTGTATTCAGTTTTCCTGTTCTTTCCAAAAAGTTTAAGATCTTTCAGGGAAAGTATATAAGCAACAGTATTTTCATGGCGCTTTTCAGCTTTGTGCAGATTCTGTAGGTCATCAAACCCTGCTGATGTCCTGCTTGATTTTTCCTTAGAGAATAAAGTACATGGCCAGCAAAAAAAAAACTATTCATCTTACAACCGCATAACCACGCTACATTTTCATAAAGCTGCGATCGAAAATGCCTAACAAAAGTTTCTTTACCTTTGGACTGTGTGTGAATGTGAACGTCTGGCATTGGCCTTCCCTTTTCAATAATCTTTAGTTTTTCATCAAACGACAGACTAGTGAAAGATCTTCTTTGGAGTGACTCTTATTGAACACCCACGCACTCTATCACTTGAACCACTGATTTCAACGTATTCATGTTGCGCGCGCTGAACTGCGACTTCATCGTAAGGGCGAGAAACCACGTGTCTGCTGGTTGAGGCCGCTGGACGCGGCGCTTCAGGCCACTTCCAGCCAGCCACAGTAGCTGGAAAAAGTTCCATTACAACACAATGTCTTTAAACACAGCAGACGTAATGGTAAAACACTTAAAATAACTACACTAGAAGCACTACACAATTACACAGTACCAGAAGTTTTATAACCTACTTGCAGTCACAGTCAAAAACTCTAAATAAATACGCACAGAGAATTACAACAGTCGAACAGTAAGTGCCGAGACAGTTCATAGATGACGGTGCTGGACAGAGCTCTTGTCTTCTGCTAGTAAGACACGCTCGTGGGTGTCGCTTCCCTCAGCAAAGCGCACGCGCGTTGGGGTGTGTAGTACCGTTACTGGATGGCATTGTGCTTCAAGAGCGGTATGTCAGAGTTTGAAAATGCCAAGGATGATTGGAGGAAAGGGCAACGCGAGGGTCAGGGACGATAAAAGAGTGGAAATATGCAGTCAGTACGGAAAATAATGCTAAATGGCAACCTACACGTACTTATACATTTTAAAGTAATAAATATAATGTTAGGAAAATTTCAAGGGAAGCGGCGCTTCCAGTGCATATATGGACGCTACGACCCTGCTTGCAACGACCATATTATGTATGCGTTGTCGTCACTACCGGTGATATCCGCCACCACAAAGTTATCCGGGCTGATGTTTATTCCTTTCTGTTTGGAGCACGGAATCACATCGCACACGTATTGTCGTACCTGTTTTGGAACTAGTGGGGTGATGGAGGCTGCCGGTATGTAATAGTTTAAATGAAACTGATTCTCCTGAAACCACTTACTAATACATACTATTACATCGTTTAGCACTTCTGTCAACTCGTCATAATTTTTATGAGAGACAAGAATAATGGTGTCGTCAGCAAACATTACCACTGAAATAAAAGTTTTGAATACTGGAAGATTTAAGTTCTTCTCTCTGCTTTCTGTTGCTTAATTATGATATAAGCCAATCTTAGATAACCCCATGTATACTATAATTTTCTAATTTAAACGGTAAAAGCTCATGATTCACACAGTCAGATGCTTTTGCTAAGTCACAAAATATAACAGAAACATACATTTCCTTATTCTCTGCATTAAAAATAGTGTTTGTGAGCTTGTATGTAGCATTATCAGTTGATATACCTTTTGAGAATGCATATTGCTGAGGAACCAGTATGTGATAAACTTGGAAATGTTGATTTAATCCATGAAATGTACATATTTTAAATAATTTAGAAAGTCCAGTTAAAAGAAAAAGTGGTCTATAGTTGGCTGATTGAGATTTATCACATTTTTCAAATAAAGGAATAAGTACTGCATATTTAAGTTGCTGTGGGAAAACACCCTTGATAAAAATTTATTAAAAATATATGTCAGGAGTTTGCTAATATGCAGACTACATGGCTTTATTATTTTATTTGATACACCATCATATCCAGACGACTTTTTACGATTTAAGGAAGCAGTTCTAGTCACTAATTCAGCTTCTGTGGTGTTGTTGCCGGTTTTGGAAAACCTTTCTGGAAAGAGCTCTTTAGGAAGGATTTCAGTTTTATGTTTGGAAAACAATTGTTAAAAGCATTCTACAAATAATATATTGGAGCACCTGTATTATCATCATCCTTATTACCACTAATTATTATCATCGTCACCATCTAAATGGCTTAAATCCATTGATTAAAGCCTAAAAATCAATCGCAAGAAATTTTGGAATTATGTGTCTAATTTCAGGAACAATACATCATATTCCTTCCAACTTATGGTTGATGGCACAGATGTGGTTAAACCTTACCAAGCTGCTGAAGGCTTAGCTAATCGTTTTAAATTGGTGTACAATAACACATCTTCTAAATTTCCTTGTAATCCTGTAACTTCTTTTGCTGCTGCCTCCTCAGATAATTTGTCTTTATTTCCTGTTACTGATGCTGATATACGTAAAGCTATTAAGTGGCTAAAACCATGCAAATCTGTTGGATTTGATGGTATTCCAGGCTTTATTATTAAGGGTTGTATTGACATTTTTGTACCTTTACTGAAGTATATTTTTAGTCTTAGTCTGTCACAACAGCTGTTTCCTTCTTCCTTGAAACAAGTTGCTATTGTACCTATCTTTAAAAAAGGCAGCAGTTCTTTACTTGTTAATTATCACCCTACTTTGATTTTGAATGATTTTTTAAAGGTTTTTGAATTTGTCATTCATGATCACATTTCACATTACCATTACCTTCAGGCCAAACTTAACACGTGTGAACATGGTTTAATAAAATCCAGGTCTACCACCTCTAATTTGGTAATTTATCTCGATTACCTAACGCCTTTAGTCAGCTCTCAGCATCAAGTTGATGGTATATATTTTGATTTTAGTAGTGTGTTTGACCTTGTGTCACATACCTTGCTGTTAGGCAAACTTAGTCCCTTTGGACTTAAAATGCTTACATTAGCTGGTTCTCTAACTATTTATCTGACAGGTTTTCCTGTGTTAAGATTTCTGGAATTCTTTGGGAGCATTTCAAGAGTCCTTGCCGGTGTTCCTGAAGGCTCTGTACTAGGGCCTGTGCGTTCCTACCTATATATAGGTGATATATGTAATGTAATAACACATTCAAAATTTCTTCTTTTTGCTGATGATATAAAAATTGTTCATGTTATTAAGTCATTGGTGATTTTACTGAGTTAAAATTAGATAGTGATTCCATACAAGGTTGGTGCACTGCTAACTTGATGAATCTCAACACTAGTAAAATTTGAACCATTACCTTCTCCAGAAAAACTAACACCCTTCTCTGTCATATTACCCTTGCTGATTGTATTAAGGATTTGGGAGTTTTTAGTCATTCTAAATTATACTTTCACTGTCATGTGAAGTATATTTTTTCTCAAGCAATTAAACTTGTAGGTCTTGTAGGTAATATTACCTTTTCATTTTTGACTCTTGATAGTTTATTGATTTTATATTTTTCACTTATTTGACCTAAATTAGAGTGCGTATCCATAGTAGGAATTCAGTTACCTCTACTGATGCTAAAAAACTTGAGCACATTCAGAGGAAGTTTGTAGCTTTATGCTATAAATGATTCCTTTCCACAGACAGTAATGACTGTAGTTATGCTAATGCACTTCAAGTACTTATTTACATACTTTCCATGAGAGAAGACATCAACTTGATGCATCTTTTCTCATTAATGTTTTTGTGGGCTCTAAATCTTGTCCACCTACCATGGACATTATTGGTCTTTGAGTTCCCACTTAGAAACTCTGAGACTTCCCTTTGTTTCATGTTAGTCCATTTTCCAGAAATTGTCCCTCTGCCAGGTGCACCACTGTGGCAAATTCAGTTTTTAATAAACTGGATGTCTTCTGAAAGCAAATTTTTACGCATAGTCAGATGTGATATTATTTTATTTCATTGTAACAAGGTGTCCTAATTAGTTAAGTGTTTGTTTGTTTGTTTTTGTTGTGTCTCATTTGTGTCCTGTTCATTGTCGATTGTTACTTGTGTTGTCCTGTTTCTATAATTTGCCATCTGGCTGTTGACATGGCACACTGATAAACTAGAATTGAATTGAATTGAATTCTCTCTCTCTCTCTCGCTCTCTCTCTCTCTCTCTCTCAACCAGTAAGAGGAAACATTTATTAATGCACTTGCACTGGTTTGTGAATGTGCTTCTTCATTAATATTTTTCCTACCTGATTCTACGTTCACAATTTCCCAGATGGTTTTAATTTTATTGCTTGATTCTAGGATCTGTTATAATTCTTTCGTTTGGTTACTGTAATGACATTTGATGGAATTTTACAATACATTTTTTAGTAACTTTTTGTCTCAGATCGTTACTAAGTTTACGTGATGTGTTTATTCCCATTGTTATCCAGGTTTTATTTTAAGTACTAGTTTTTACCCTTATTAGAGGAAAGCTTGAGTAAAAATCCTCAAGTGTGTGTTTAGGACAGAGTTAAATTTAAAGCCAGTATCATTGCCATCAAATAGTGTCCTAGGTTCTGTAGCTAATTTTTTAACAAAATCTTTCATTGTTTATTGCAGTACACTGAGAACCGTTTTTATCTGTTTAAAAATTCTTTGAAATTTCCAGATGGGGTTTCATATATAGTCATTATACAGATATTTAAAAGTGGAGATTCTAATCTTAAAGCAGTGGCTTCTATAACCTGATGTTTACAGTAATTTTTTAAATTGATGTTAGTAAATTTTAAGTTTTTGTGTACAAAAATACTCATTCCTCTTTCTCTAGTACCTGTCTACATTATCCTAATTTATAATTCTCTCTGTGAATATATTCTGATTCCAGTTGTTTCATGTGATGTTTAGTGAGGCACAATAGGTGTGTGGAAAATTTGGATGCATGGAGCTGATTAGTTCATTTATTTTGTTCCTCAGTGCCCTTATATTCTGATGGAATTTTCTTAGTACTTTATTGTTTTTTTATTTCTGAGAACTGCTGAGTTCTTTTTTGATTTCTCGTGTGTGACTTATATTATGACTTTAAAGTGTACAATCCTTTCAATCACAAACTGTGGATACTAATAAGACTTTTTTGGTAGATATACTGTCCATAAAAAATTATCATTTGTCCCTGTTTGTTTTCTGAGTCTTCCTGATGATCGTGCTTCTGTTTCCTTCCTGTTTTAGCACACAGTTTTCTCTTCTACCACATTTAACCCTTTTAATTGTTAAATACATAAATTAGCTATTTATAGACGTGAAGAAAGCTTATGATTCAGTTAGATGGATAGTCTTTTATAATATTCTCATTGAGTTTGGTACCCCTGTGAATATAATTGTTTTTAAATGAAACCTGTGTTGGAGTCCGGGTTATTCAAACATGTGTCTTGACAGTTTTTTTTATTAAGAATGGTTTGAAACAAGGAGATGCTGTATCGACATTTGTTTTCAACTTTGCTTTAGAATATGCCGTTAGGAGAACAAATAAGGAGAGCTTGAAATTAAATGATACATTTCAGTAGTCTGTGCTTCGTGTCAGTGAGGTGTGGTGGAAGGGACAAGGTGAAATAAGAAGTGGTGATAATACAGTCTGTTATTCCGGGGGTGAAAGGGCTGAAAGAGTGGTAGCAATAGTGGTTAATGAAAGTGCAGTGAAAATTGTTGTTAAGGAGATTGTGTGTAGTGACAGAGTCATTGCTGTTAAGTTAAAGGCAGAACCAGCAAGTATCTTAATGTTGCAATAGAAAAGAGCCACAACAAAGCCAAGAAGGAATATCATGAGAGCATATGTGACAAGATCATAAGATTTCAAAGAACAGTACGTTATGATTTAATGTACACGAAGACAAAGGAAGTCGGGTGGAAAGAAAACCATGGGATTCAAACCATTGGCATCGAAGACTGTCAGAGGAGTATATTATTAGATTCGAGACAAGTACTGAAAATTCGGGAGAATTATATTACAGAGCTGTACAATCAAGCAAATCAACTAGAGCACTTAGAAGGCAAACCTGAAGAGGAAGTCGATGTAGACGAGACAGGCCCTTTTATTTTGCAAAGTGAAGTGGAAAAACTATGAAGGAGGTGAGGGATGAGAAGACTACAGGAGATGATGTACCTGGGAATGTCAACAGCATATATAAATGGAGAATAGCCCAGAAATTTCATTGAAGTAACAGTGAATGTCTTAAAGAAGCCCAAAACTACAAAATGCAGTGACCATCGCACAATCAGCCTCATTGTGCATACAGCAAAAATAGTAGCGAGGATACTTAGGGGAAGGATTGAACAGAAATTTGGGGATGTACTTGGAGAAGATCAGTTTGGATTTAGAAGAGGAAAAGGATCTAAGGTTGCAATTGGGTTGCTGAGAATATCACAATGAACCTTAGGTATGGATGAGGAATTGTGTGCTTGCTTCATAGACTGGCAGAAGACATTTTATGGTGTCAACTGGACCATATTAATGCAGATCCTAAAGGGAACTGGGATAGACTGGCGCGAAGGAAGATTGATTGGCAAATTGTACATGGATGAGAGTGTTAAAGTATGACTGGACCAAGGGGAGACAAGAAGTGTGAAAACTGGAAGAGGAAGTAGGCAAGGTTGCTGTTTGTCACTGACTCTGTGCTACATATGCAGCGACTACCTTACCAAGGAAGCTCTTGAAGGGATTGGAAACATCATTATAGGAGGACAAGTAATTCACACTGTGAAATATGCAAATGACCTGTTACTATTAGCTAAGGAAGAAACATGATTGATACACTAATTGAAATTGGAAGACACAATGGAATGGAAGTGAATGTGGAAAAAACAAAGGTAATAAGGATTTCAAGGCAACCATGTCCAATAAAAATTATGGTAGATCAAAAACAATGGGAGAACATGGAATATTTCAGTTACTTGGGTAGCATAATAACACATGATGCAGGATGTACGCGTGAAATTAATTCAAGGATTGCCATGCCAAAAGCAGCATTCAACAAGTAGTAGACTCTTTTCACCAGCAAATTGGACTTAAATTTGAGGAAAAAACTAGTAAAGTGCTACATTTGGAGCATAGCTTTGTATGGTGCTGAAATGTGGACACTTCAAAAAGTAGATCAGAAATACCTGGAAATTTTTGAAATGTGGTGCTGGAGAAGAATGGAGAAGATCAGTTGTACTGATCGTGTGAGAAATGAAGTATTAAATAGAGTCAAGGAGGAGAGGAATATCCTACAAACAATAAAAAGGAAGGCTAATTGGATTGGTCACATCTTGCATAGGAACTGGTTTCTAAAACATGGGATTGAAGGAAAGTTAGAGGGACGGATAAAAATGACTGGAAGACGAGGAAGAAGGCACAAGCAGTTACTGGGTGACTTCTGGGAAAAGAGAAGATACTGGAAATTGAAAGAGGAAGCACTAGATCTCACCCTGTGGGGAACTCGCTTTGGAAGAGGCAACAGACCCATCATAAGACAGACTACAGAATGAATGAGTATCAGTAGATACCTCCAGTTTCTGTAGTCATTGCTGTGGGCTCACCCATGAGCTGTACGTACTTCTTCAGGAACTGACAACCTTCACTGTTAAAACACTATAACTAGGCCTTTCTTGGTATGTAGATGTTCCAACCTGTGTAGCCCTTTCCTGTATTCTCCATTACACAGGCCTTAATGTTGTATATTTCAACCGGAAAGACTGTTATGTGGAGCCCAGAGTGAAGCTGTGGGCACATTCCTTGAGCCCCATCTGTATACCAGACCAGGCCCTGTTTGATATCTGGCTTGGATGCATTCTGCCATTTACATCTCAAAGAACTTGACTGTGAATGGCTTGTGGTGTTCATATCTTGGTGTCATCCTGTCTATCCCTATCTGTAGGATGGGTTCAGCCTCCATGTCCCAAGATGTTTTGTCATGACCAAAGTTTGTGGATTTTCGTTTCCACTGCTGGCTGCTGACAAAAGCATACATAGCCAATACCAATTTGTCAGCCCACGTGCAAAACGTGTACTCAGTAGAGCCAACATTTGAGGCGCATACAAGGTGAATATCCTGCTAGGAGGCTTTGAACATTGAAATTGGTGTTACTACTGTCTTAGGATTTCTGTTGCCATGAAATTTGGTAGGTTGGTACTGGTGTTGCAGAGGAGCCTGCTGTCTCCAAGTCGTTGGTCACTGACTACCAGACTGCAGTGTCATATCCCAGAAGACAATAATCTGCATATTCACCACTGTGAAAACATCGTATCTCATAAATTAACACCTGTCTGTGAGACTTCCATAACTCGGGTCCTAAGCTTCACATTCTTGTGGCTTTGTTTTGTATATACTATTCTTCTAACTAAATAAGTAACTCCATGGAGCAGAGTCCTTCTTGAGAAGCTAACAAGTCCTCAGCTAGTCAAGAAATTCCCTGCATTTTTTGGAACCCGATGGCTAATTACTGCATTTACAAGAGCCTGCCACCTGTCCCTATCCTGAGCCAAATCAATCCAGTCTGTTCTCCCTATCCCATTTCTTGAAGATCCACTTTAACCTTTTAAAGCCTTGCGGTAACTTTACGTATTACCTGGTTTAACATTAAAAAATTCTACATGGTGCTCACATTGCATTTATGTGTTTTTTACGGGTCTCAAAACAATCAGCAATTTTTGCCTTATACGACATTAACAGATTGGTTTTTATAAACAATGTGGAGAGTGTTTACAGCGCGGTACACACTGAGTCCTTAAATAAAAGAGATATGTTCCATCTTTAAAGGGTTAATATTGTCACCTCATCTATGCTTGGGTCTTCGAAGTGGTCTCCTTATCTCTGGTCTCCCCACCAAAATCCTGTATGCAGCTGTCCCCTCTGTCATATGTGCTAGATGCCCTGCCCATCTACCATTAACTTCTTCATGAATGCAATCTTGATTTATTAGGCTTATTCCTAATATTTGAACCGTTCCACCATTTCGATGGATATGTGGTCTATCTGAGTTGTGATTTTGTCCTGCATACTGATCTCAAGACATGACCATGTACTTAGTTTTCTCAGCATTTATGTCAGGGCCAATCTCCTTACTAGGAAGTACTAAAGCTTCTGTGTTCTTTATAATATATATGCTTGTTCCCAGTATACTAACATCATCAGCATAAACCAGAAGCTTATGTGTACCATTTAATTTGAAGCCTTCCTGGTGTGCCTGAACCCTCCTAATGGGATATTCCAAAGCATCTTTCAAAAGCAGTGGCGATATAGCATCTCCCTGTTTCAAAACTTTCTTGATAGGAAGCATGTCAGACAAATGTTTGCCAACCAGGACTCTGCTATTGGGTTTTTAGTGAGATGTTTTGTAACGTGGTAATGTGTCTTGAGTAGTTGTTAGCACCTTGCACATCATCAACACAAATCAAGTAAGTGCTACAAAATCATGTAAAATTATGTGGAGTTGTTCAACTCTTTTATATTAATTCCCATGTTAATCACACTTCTTTTAAACAGATTCGTATTACACGGCAAAACATGTAAATGCATTTTTTCCCTTGTATTATAGTCATGCACATGTACATTCTGCTATACGGAGGATTTATATTTCTTTACAAAACACATTACTTCAAGTACATATAGAGAAGCCACTGTATCTTACAATCCTTAAGTAGCTGTCTACAAGATTACTTGGACCAACACCGCACAGTATCCAAATAACCCTCTTCTGTAGCTTAAATATAGGCATGCTTTCATTATCTGCCCCCCCCCCCAAAAATTACGCCATATCTTAATAGTGCTTGAAATTAGAATATAAATACTTCGTATCATATAAGGCCTCATAATTTCTTTAAGTGACTTAATAAGCTAGGGTACCTTGCTCAGTTTTAAACTTAATGTGCATACATGAGTGTTCCACTTTAAATATTCTGTAGTATGAATACCAAAAAATTTCTTTTCTGATTTATAAGCAATGTCCATATTTCTAAAAGTGACTTTTGGTCTTACAGGAAATCTATTCTGTCTCATGTGACATGACATTGCTACTGTTTTTCCAACGTTTGTCATAAGGTTATTTTTCTAAAACCAATATTTTAACTTCTTCATAACCTCATTTAGCTTATGCTGTATGATGGTATGCGTGAAGCTTGAATTTCTTAATTTATTCCAGGAAGGTATTGGAGGGCAGCCTTCTTGTCAGTCACGTTTGATGCGGAGGGTCGTGTGACACCAGGTAGGAGGAAGTCATCTTTGATAGGTTGCTGTACTGCTTAATAGGAAAGCTGTGTTGGATGTGCTAAATTTGGCTATTTTTTGGCATTCACCACATATGCACAGAGCACTTGTCAGTCATCTGTATTTGGCAGTAGAATCTGAAAGCCTAATTTCCAAACTTGGGTAAGTCATAATAGAGTGAAACCCCTACTTTACATCATCATGTATACCTTACTGAAAAATTATAAAATCAAGGAAAGTGTAAAGTCAGGGAAAACAAACAAAAACAGAAGATTGGTATTTCTTACTGCTTTGATGTTATTCATTCTTAAAATCAAATTTACACAGTATAATAATGCTTAATTTTTTGCAAAATTTTAAAAGATCAAAATTCATTTTATTAACTGTTTAAAAATAAAGGCCATGAAGTAGCAATCATTCGCAAAATCAAAGCAGAATAAAATTCATTTTTTAACCAGTCCAATATTGTTATTTGTTTACATTTTTCTTCATGTCACCACCGCCACCACCAGTACCAGGCCAACCAGAACATCCACCACCACTACCAGGCCAACCAGAAATTCTACATCTACCACCACTACCCCCACTACCACCGCAAAGACAACCACAAAATAATGGTAGTATGTGCCACATGATATAGATAGATGGAGTAGATACAGATTTAGGTCACATTACATGATTTTCACTTCATTGTTTCTGTTGAGATTTATGGTCTCATTGTTATTCAACATCTCTGTAAGTGCAGTTAATTTGGTACTACTTGTAACTTCATCATTCTGTTTACTTCTACTTTTTTCTTCCTCTTCCGGACATCTTGTGTTTCCGTCATGGGTGTATCAGTGTTTCAAATAATACGCGAATCTCTGTACATCCAGCCCTGGTTATTTACTTTTACCACAAGATTCTAACAGGTTATGGGCCCAGGCAGACCAATATTGTGGGTGGTGCTATAATCTTATGTGTTCTTTGTGTATTTTTGTGGTCTGGAAATGACGACGGCATGAACGAACATAACCAGCACACAAGCCACTGTACTGGTGTTAATATCAAGAGGAG
This sequence comes from Coptotermes formosanus, assembly GCA_013340265.1. NCBI lineage: Eukaryota > Metazoa > Arthropoda > Insecta > Blattodea > Rhinotermitidae > Coptotermes > Coptotermes formosanus. Next base: position 3,102,249 of record BLKM01000389.1, on the reverse strand, counting down.
CTTGTGCATCAACGATGGTCTGGGAGAAATTATGTGGAATGGGCGATTATTGCACTTGGAAATTCACAATTAAAATCTCATGACTGTGTTACCAGAACAGACACTGATGAGGGGCAGAATCAGGTTGCCATTGCTCAAATTGCTTTGTGTGTTGAGCTTCAATGGTGCGTCCATCTTGTTGATGCACAGACTGCTAAGGAAGTGTGGGAACAGCTTGAGAAGGAGTATACTGATAAGGGACAATGGATTAGTCTCAAGCGCTGTCTTATACATATTAAGTATGAAGACTTCAGTCCTATGGCTAGTTGTATAGAGGCTGTAACCTCTGTGGCCCAACAATTCAATGAGATTGGGCACCCTGTTGACAATGAGGAACTCGCTGTGATCATGCTGTGTGGACTGCCAGACTCATTTGATCCTCTGATAAAGAGTATCGCTGTGAACTACAAGGACAAGTTGAGCAGCAAAGATGTGAGGATGACCCTGTTGCTCGACGAGTATTGGTGGACCAAAGCAGCTTGTGAGGGTGCGTCCATTGGTGGAGATTCAGCACTTGCAGCAGAAAAGTTGGACAAGAAGACATTTTTTGAACCAGTATGCCATCACTGCAAGAAACCTGGACATATTAGGCCAAAATGTCCAGAGTTAAGAAAAAGGAAGAAACCTGAATGGAAGCAAAGTGCTAAGTTAAAGACTATTGATGATTCTTTGTTGTTAGCTACAGCTTTCTCGAGTATGTGTATCAAAGAAAATGATGGGATGCTGGACTGTGGTTGTACAGGTCATGTGAGTGGTCATGAAGACTGCATGTGCGATTATTTGACATCAGAGGATAAAGGTATCAATATTGCTAACAGTGAGAGGTTAGTTTGCAAGGGTCAAGGTAATGTGAAAGTAATTATTGATGGTAACGTTGAGAAAACTATAACTGATGTTATGCATGTTCCTGACATCTCTTTTAATCTATTGTCTGTCAGTAAATTAGCTGAAAAGGGTTTTATCCTGATTTTTGATAAGCATGAATGTCGAGTTTGCAGGGGTCTGATGTTATTGTAAAAGGTGTGTGTAACTTCAGTGTCGCAAATGTTAAGGGACTTTACAAGCTAAGAAGTGTAGAACCTATGCCTGATCAAGGATCAGCAAATGGGTGCAATGTGACTTCAAATCCCAGTAATGTTCTGGCTGCAGTTTCTCAGAGAATATGGCACCAGTGTTTGGGGCCCTTGAGTTCATAAAGTATGTTGCTTTTGAAAGAACTTGAGCATGGGATTACTGTTGAAGAAGAACCACAAATATCCAGTTGTGTCCCCTGTATTGAGGTGAAGATTAAAACAAAAACTTTTCCAAAGAGATGTAGTAGGCGATCCCAGGAGAAACTGGAGTTAGTTCACTCTGACCTATGTTGTCCTATGAAGGATTGTTCCTGGAGAGGTGCTCATTATTTGCTTACATTTACTGATGATTTTTCTAGGAAGAGTTTTGGGTATCTTTTAAAGAATGAAAACCAAACATTCAAAATGTTTTTGGAATTTAAAGCACTTGTTGAAAATCAGACAGGCCTGAAAATTAAGAGTCTTGGAAGTGATAATGGAGGAGAGTTCTGTAACAAAACTTTTGATGATTTTTTGGCCAAAAATGGCATTATTCATGAGACAACTGTGCCATACTCACCACAGCAGAATGGAGTGGCTGAGAGGTTGAATCGTACTGCCATTGAAAAAGCAAGGCCTGTGTTACAAGGCACAGGTTCGGGGCAGCGTTATTGGGGTGAAGCAACCGTGACTGCCATTTACCTCAAAAATAGCAGCCCAACTGTAGCCGAAAAAGATGCCACCCCTGAAGAGATATGGTCTGGTTCCAAGGTCGACCTAAGCCATTTGTGAGTTTTGGGGTGTAAAGCTTATGCTCTAATTCCAGACAGGGATAAATCCCAGATTGACAGCAAGGCCAAATTGCATTTATTATATGTTAGGATGTGAAAACACAAAGGGATACAGGCTTGCTGACGTAAGAGAAACCTGGAAAAGTTAAGGTTGCTCATAATATTGAATTTATTGAGCATGAAATGGCCCTGTTGAATGTGAGAAAATAAAGTTCAGGTGTTGAAGGTAAGATCCCTTCTGTTGATGTGCCTTTTATGAACATAACTCCTGTACAAATTGTAAATGTTAACAAGAAAGCAGTTGAGAATCATACTGAAAGATATAGTTCTTTTGATGAAGGTGCTGTAACAGTTGATTCAGATTCTGAGCAACAAACTGTGTCTGAGAAGTGTGAATCAGAGACCACAGGGTCCCCACGAAGTATGTTAGATCTGAATGTAAGCCTGGGTACTTCCAATTCAGATGTTTCTGAGGAAATTATTGTTAATGATGTGGAGCCTATGAGACCAGCATGGATGAATGACTATGATGTCAGTTTTTTTATCAGTTCCGTATGGGGATGAACCAGAATTGCACAAACAGGCAAGTAGAGCCTGGAATAAGAGAATTCATGGAGTTTTGAAAGATCTGGAATTTTTGCAGTCAAAGGTTGAACCTTTTGTTTATATTAAGAGAACTAAGAGAAGACTGACTATAATTGCGCTGTATGTGGATGACTTCTTTGTACATATTTACGAATTGCAAAACTGAAAAGGACAGACTTGTTAATGCTTTAATGGAGAATCTTGATATAAAAATTTTGGGGCCAATAAGGCACTGATGGTCTCGGAGTAAAAGCTCCAAAGGTGCTTCAGTAAATGTGAGTGTTGAGATTTATTATCTCATTGTGTCCTCAGCATCTCTGTAAGTGTAGTTAAGGTGGTACTATTTGTGACTTCCATCTTCCTATTCACTTCTACTTTTTTCCTCCTGTTCCAGTTTCTTTGTGTTTCCATCGTGGGTGTATCGGTCTTTCAAATAATACATGAATCTCTCTACATGCAGCCCTAGTTATTTACTTTTACCCCAAGATTCTTAACAGTTTTGGCGTTCCGAACTGTCAGAAACAGATACGTACACACTCAGGGTAAATTTCAGCTCTCATCTGTAACTTTACTCACTCAGTTTTGCATGAAGCGTAATTTACAGGGAATAACGTGGTTTGAGTGTTGTGAGATTAACAAAGAGGAACCATTAAGATGATTTGTATTCTTTAACTGAGAACTCTGTGCCAGGTGTTTATGTTGATCATGTAAGAGTGTAGATCCTTACATTTTGTAATGTACATGGCTCGGTAGATGTTTGATTATGTACACAATGTGCTGTCATGTGGGATCCATGCCAGAGCTCATTGCGGTTGGTGAGGCTTGCTCGACAGAACCAGAAGCTAAAAACTAAAATGAATGGCCAGTAGTCATGGCAATGGTGTGACACAGAAGGGGTAGTTGAAGTCTGTGCCACAGTTTGCACATGGGAACAGAAAAGGCCACACTGAAGTGGAAATTATTGAAGCCCATTTGAAGTTGATGTGTGGGTACATTAAGCCCAAAGTGCATGAACTGTGACAGTACTGCTAGGAGATTATGAGTATGTATTTAGTTTGATAATACTGCTAGAGTTCTGTGAGCAGTGTTTATAGTGTAGTACCTCTCTAGGTTGGGCTATCTTAACTATTTGGCTCAACTTCTAGGAGGAAGTTCTACTGGTATTAACAGAGAAGCACTAAATGTGGGTGCACTCTTTTATAAAGTTGCTGCCAACTGATTTGTGTTACTCGAGCAGAAATCGGTAACTTCTCTTTTTAAATTTACTTTGCTTATTCTGCGTGTAACGCTGTTAAAGCAAGAGTCAGCCTGCAGTTTGCTCTAGTAATCTGACTCCAGTGTGCTAGTGTAACGGATTTATAAATATGCAGGAATTGGTACAGTTTTTGTAAAATTTTGGAGTAAAAATAGTCAGTAGTATTTATGAATGTAATTTACAAATATTAATTTACAAAATTTACAAATTTGAATTGCCACGTAAAAGTTAAATTAACTGCTCGCCCTCTTTGCTTGGTTAAAATTATTCTGCCACATTACTAGTCAAATTTATAATTTCAAATAAAGTCGCCTAAAGTCTAGTATCCAAAGTTGCTCCGTTTGAGTAAGTATTAACCAGAATAAATATAAATTCAACGCTGGTCACGTACCTTGAAAGTGCAGCCATAGACCGCAGTTTTTCATATCTCAGAATTATCAAAATATCTTTCAGCAGGAGCTTCAAGTTATCGCAACTAAATAACTGAAAAGCAAGTGAGGGTGTTTGCCTCGCAGAACTCCCTTAAATAGGAAATACAGTTATGTGTGGAATTACGGCATGTGGCATTCTTTGTAGTGCAATGAACTATAGCCAGTGACACTGCACTGCAAGTGTAACTGCAGGTGGCAATAGCAACAAAGGAGCGAAAATTACAATCCATAATACAAATACAAAAGTCACAAAATACAAAATGCAGAATACCAAATTGCTAGATGCTGTCACTCATTCATTACAATAGAAATATGACAGTGAAGTAACTGATGTGTGTTAATTTTGATTAGACTGCTAGGAAATTATATGCCATTCATAGTTTATATTGTGTGGAATGCAAGATAGTTGCTAATATTGGTTATGGGCAAACATGTACACAGAGGGCGAGAGAGATCTCAGAGCTAAAACTCTTGATTGTAATAATAATTTTTTTTCCTTCTTTTAACAAATTATTGGTATGGAAGGCATGAAACATACATGGGATTTCATTTCACCCTCATGCCTCCTGGTCTTTGTAGAAGAGGGGTCCAAAGCCCTACCTTTGACTGAATGAAGGGCTCAAATTATGTGTGCATATTTCATGACAAATTTTAACTTCTTAATATTTCACCGACTTCAACTTAACATCCACTGCTTTCAGCTCTTGCACAAGAGTACCATGTAGTATTAGTGAGTGACCCCGCTGCAATCCTAGGGGAGATACGGAAGAAAAATTGTGGCTGCCTCATGATAAAAGTGCCCGTCTTTCCTGACCGATATCAAACCGAATTGCAGTGGTTGTTGTGCATGCGCAGAGATTACCATGTGTTATTACTCAGTGACCCCACTGCAATAATGGGAAAGGTACGGATGAAAAACAATTTCGACCTTGAAAGTAAAGAGCACTTCTTTACTGATCGCCTTCAACCTAACATCCACTGCTTCTAGCGAGTGCGCAGGTAGTACTATGTTGTATTACTCAGTGACCCCACTGCAATCCTAGGGGAGATACGGCGAAAAACCATTTGCGCCTCAAGAGTAAAGTGCCCTTTATTATTGGCCGATATCAACCGAACTTCCACTGCTTGTAGCGAATGCGAAGGGAGTACTATGTTGTATTACTCAGTGCCCCACTGCAATCCTAGGGGAGATACGGCGAAAAACCATTTGGGCCTCAAGGGTAAAGTGCCCTTTATTATTGGCCGATATCAACCGAACTTCCACGGCTTCTAGCGAATGCGCAGGGAGTACTATGTTGTATTACTCAGTAACCCCACTGCAATCCTAGGGGATATACGGCGAAAAACCATTTCGGCCTCAAACGTAAAGTGCCCTTTATTATTGGCCGATATCAACCGAACTTCCACGGCTTGTAGCGAATGCGCAGGGAGTACCATGTTGTATTACTCAGTGACCCCACCGCAATCCTAGGGGAGATACGGCGAAAAACCATTTGGGCCTCAAGAGTAAAGTGCCCTTTATTATTGGCCGATATCAACCGAACTTCCACGGCTTCTAGCGAATGCGCAGGGAGTACTATGTTTTATTACTCAGTGACCCCACTGCAATCCTAGGGGAGATACGGCGAAAACCCATTTGCGCCTCAAGAGTAAAGTGCCCTTTATTATTGGCCGATATCAACCGAACTTCCACGGCTTCTAGCGAATGCGCAGGGAGTACTATGTTGTATTACTTAGTGACCCCACTGCAATCCTAGGGGAGATACGGCGAAAAACCATTTGGGCCTCAAGAGTAAAGTGCCCTTTTTTATTGGCCGATATCAACCGAACTTCCACGGCTTGTAGCGAATGCGCAGGGAGTACTATGTTGTATTACTTAGTGACCCCACTGCAATCCTAGGGGAGATACGGCGAAAAACCATTTGGGCCTCAAGAGTGAAGTGCCCTTTATTATTGGCCGATATCAACCGAACTTCCACGGCTTGTAGCGAATGCGCAGGGAGTACTATGTTGTATTACACAGTGACCCCACTGCAATCCTAGGGGAGATACGGCGAAAAACCATTTGGGCCTCAAGAGTAAAGTGCCCTTTATTATTGGCCGATATCAACCGAACTTCCACGGCTTGTAGCGAATGCGCAGGGAGTACCATGTTGTATTACTCAGTGACCCCACTGCAATCCTAGGGGAGATACGGCGAAAAACCATTTGGGCCTCAAGAGTAAAGTCCCCTTTATTATTGGCCGATATCAACCGAACTTCCACGGCTTCTAGCGAATGCGCAGGGAGTACTATGTTTTATTACTCAGTAACCCCACTGCAATAATATGGGACGTACGAACCAAGAACTGTTTCGTCCTCCACAGTAAAGAGACGTTCATTACTGACGGATTTCAACCAAACTTACACTGCTTGTAGCGCATGCCCAGGGACTACCATGTGGTATTACTCAGTGACCCCACTGCAATTTCGGGGGGAGATATACACGAAAGACTGTTTTGACGTCAAGACGTCATTACTGACCAACGTCAACCTAACTTGCACTCTTTTAGCGCATGCGCAGTGAGTATCACGTCGCATTACTCACTGACCGCAATGCATTCCTAGGGGAGATACAAACAAAAAAATTCTTCGGCCTTTAGAGTAGAGTGCCATTCATTACTGAACGACTTCAACTTAACTTGCACTCCTTGTAGCGCATGTGCAGTGACTACCATGTTTTATTACTCAGCGTCCCTACTGCAATCTTAGGGGAGATAAGGACGAGAAACTCTTTAGGCCTCATGAGTAAAGTGCCCTACTTTACTGACCGAATTCATCCTAACTTGCACCCCTTGTCGCGCATGCGCAGGGAGTACCATGTACTCAGTGATCCCACTGCAATTGTAAGCGAGATATGGACGAATTCCTGTTTCGATCATAAGAATAAAGTGCCCTTCATTACTGGCCGCGTTCAACCTAACATCTTTTGTTCCTAGAGCATGTGCAGGGAGTACCATGTGGCATTCTTGGGGACATACCGACGCCAACCTAACATGCCGTGCTTGTACCACATGCACAGGGAGTACAATGTCGTATTACTCAGTGACCCCACTGCAATCCTAGGGGAGATACGGACGAAAAACTGTTTCGACCTCAAGAGTAAAGTGCCTTCTTTACAGACCGAATTCAACCTAACTTGCACTGCTTTTAGCGCATGCGCAGGGATTACCATGTGGTATTACTCAGTGACCCCACTGAAATTGTAGGGGAGATATAGACCAAAGACTCTTTTGACCTCAAGAGTAAAGTGCCCTTCATTACTGACCGACATCAACTTAACATGCACTCCTTGTAACGCATGCGCATTGACTACCATATTGTACCACTCAAATACCCAACTGCAATCCTAGGCGAAATAGTGACGAGACACTGTTTAGGCCTTATGAGTAAAGTGTCCTCCATTACTGACCGACTTCAACTTAACATCCACTGCTTGTAGCGCATGCGCATTGACTACCATGTGGTATTAATGAGTGACCCCACTGTAATCCTAGGGGAGATACGGAACAGAAACTGTGTCGGCCTCAACAGAAAAGTGCCCTTCCTTACTGACCGACTTCAACCTAACTTACACTGCCTGTAGCGCATGCGCAGGAAGTAACATGTGGCATTACTCAGTGACCCCACTGCAATCCTAGGGGAGATACGAATGAAAAACTGCTTTGACCTTAAGAGTAAAGTTCCCTTCATTACTGACCGAAATCAACTTAACATGCCCTGCTTTTAGCGCATGCGCAGTGACTACCATGCTGTACCACTCAGTGACCCTACTGCAATCGTAGGGGAAACAGGGACGAGGAACTGTTTAGGCCTCATGAGTAAAGGGCACTACATTACTGACCGCCTTCATCCTTAATTGCACTGCTTGTCGCGCAACCGCAGTGAGTACAATGTGGTATTACTCAGTGACCCCACTGCAATGGTACGCAAGATATGGACGAAAAACTGTTTCGACCTCAAGAGTAAAGTGCCCTTCATTACTGACCGACTTCAACCTAACTTTTTCTGTTCGTAGCGCATGCGCCGGGAGTACTATGTGACACGATTCAGTGACTCCACAGCAATCCTAGGGGACATACCGACGAGAAACTGTTTCGGCCTCAAGAGTAAAGTGCCCTTCATTACTCACCGACTTCATCCTAACTTACAATGCCTGTAGCGCATATGCAGGGAGTACCATGTGGTATTACTCAGTGACCCCACTGCAGTCCTAGGGAAGATACGGGCGAAAAACTGTTTCGACCTTTAGAGTAAAGAGCCCTTCATTACAGACCGACGTCTACCAAAGAAGCAATGCTTGTATCGCATGCGCAGGGAATACCATGTGGTATTACTCATTGACCCCACTGCAGTTGTAGGGGAGATATAGACGAAAAACCGTTTTGACCTCAAGAGTAAAGTTCCCTTCATTACTGACAGATTTCAACTTAACTTGCACTCCTTGTAGCGCATGCGCAGCGACTACCATGTTGTATTACTCAGTGACCCCACTGCATTTCTAGGGGGGATACGGATGAAAAACTCTTTCGGCCTCAAGAGTAAAGTGCCCTTCATTACAGACCGATATCAACCCAACTTGCACAGCTTGTAGAGCATGCACAGAGAGTACCATGTGGTGTTACTCAGTCACTCCACTGCAATGCTAGGGGCGAAATGGACGAAAAACTGTTTCGACTTCAAGAGTAAAATGCCCTTCTTTACTAACCGACTTCGCCCTAACTTGCACTTCTTGTAGCGCATGCGGAGGAAGTACCGTATGTTATTAAACAGCTACTGCACTGCAATCGTAGGGGAGATAGAACGAAAAACTGTTTCGGCCTCAAGAGTAAAGTGCCCGTTATTACTGCCCGATTTCAACCCAACTTGCACTGTTATTAGCGCTTGCGCAGGGAGTTCAATGTGGTATTACTCAGTGATACCACTGTAATCCTAGGGGAGATACGGAAGAACTGTTCTTGCCTCAAGAGTAAAGTGCCCTTCATTACTGACCGATACAAACACAAACTGCACTGCTTGTAGCGCATGCGCAGGGAGTGGCGTGTTGTGTTATTCAGTGACCCCACTGCAATCCTAGGGGAGATATGGCCGAAAAACTGTTTCGAACTCAACAGTAAAGTGCCCTTCATTACTGACCGACTTCAGCCTAACTTACACTGCTTGTAGCGCATGCGGAGGGTGTACAATGTGGTACTACTCAGTGACCCCACTGCAATTGTAAGCGAGATATGGACGAAAACCTGTTTGGACCTCAAGAGTAAAGTGCGATTCTTTACTGACCGACTTCAACCTAGCATCTTCTGTTCGTAGCGCATGCGCAGGGGGTAACATGTGGTATTACTCAGTGACCCCACTGCAATCCTAGGGGAGAAACGGGCGATAAACTGGACCTCAAGAGCAAAGTGCCCTTCTTTACTCACCGAATTCAACCTAACATGCACTGCTTGTAGCGAATACGCAGGGAGTACCACGTGGTATTACTCAGTGACCCCACTGGAATCGTAGGTGAAATACGGACGAAAAACTGTGTCGTCCTCAAGAGAAAAGTGTCATTCATTACTGATCGATATCAAACAAAATTGCACTGCTTGTTGCACATGCGCAGAGATTACCACGTGTTACTACTCAGTGACCTCACTGCAATAATGGGGGAGGTACGGACGAAAAACTTTTTCGGCCTCAAAAGTAAAGTGTCCTTCATTACCGGCCGATTGCAACCTAACATGCACTGCAGATAACGGATACGCATGGAGCGGCATGTCGCATATTTCAGTCACCTTACTGCAATGCGATGGGAGATAGGATGATAAACTGTTTCGCCCTCAACGGTAAAGGGCCCTTCATTACCGAACGATTTAAATCTAACTTGCACTGCACGTAAGGTATGCGCAGGGGGTGCCATGTGCCATATTTCAGTCACCCCAATGCAAGGCGAGGGGAGATAGGGAAGGAAAACTCTTTCGGCCTCCAGGATAAAGTGCACTTCATTACGGATCGATTTCAGCCTTTTTCACTGCATGTAACTCATGCTCGGAGCGTGCCACGTAGCATATTTGATTCACACCACTGCAATGGGAGGTGAGATAGAGATGACAACCTGTTTCGGCCTCATGAGTAAAGTGCCCTTCATTTCTGATCGATTTCAACCTAACTTGCATTGCACATGACACAAGCGCAGAGAGTGCCACGTGGCATATTTCAGTCACCACATATCCATGCGAGGGGAGATACGGACGAAAAACTGTTCCGTCCTCTTGAGGCGAAAACAGTTTTTTCCTCCTATCTCCCAAAGCATTGTAATTGGTTGACTGAAAAGTGCCACATGTCAGTACCTTCGCATGCGCTACCAGTTTTCCAAGTTAGGTTGAATTCCGTGAGTAATGAAGGGCAATTTACTCTTGAGGCCGGAACATTTTTTGACCGTATCGGCCTTCGAATTGCAGTAGGGTAATTGAAATATGTAACTTGGCAGTCCCTGCGCATAGCTTACATGCAGTACAAGTTAGGATAAACTCGGTGAGTAATGAAGGTCAGTTTCCTCTTGAAGGATAAACACCTTTTCCTCCCTATCAACCCTCCCGTTGCAGTTGGTAGATTAAAATAAGCCACATGGCAATCTCTGCGCATGTGCTACAAGCATTGCAAGTTATGTTGACGGTGGTAATTAATGAAGGGCCATGTACTTTTCACGCTAAAATTTTTCGTCTTATCTCCACTGGGATTGCAGTGGGGTGACTGATATATAACACAAGGCATCCCCTGCTCATGCGTTACGTGCAGCGCAAGTTAGGTTGAAATCGGTCAGTAACAAAGGGCACTTTACTCTTGTGGTCGAAGAAGTTTTTCGTCCTATCTCCATTCCCATTGCAAAGTGGGCAATGAAAAAAGCAATATGGCACTCCCTACTCATGCGCTGTAAGCAGTCCAAGTGAGGTTGAATTTGGTCAGCAATGAAGGGCACTTTACTCTTGAGGCCGAAACAGTTTTTCGTCCGTATCTCCTCTGGTGCTGCAGTGAGGTGACTGAAATACGCCACATGCACTCGCTGCGCATGGTCAATAAGCAGTGCAAGTTAGGTTGACGTCGTTCAGTAATGAATGACACTTTACTCATGAGGTCGAACCAGTTTTTCATCCGTATCTCCTTTCGCATTGCAGTGGGGAGGCTGATATATGCCACATGGCAATCCCTGCGCATGCACTACAAACAGAGGAGGTTAGGTTGACGTCGGTCAGTAATGAAGGCCACTTTACTCATGAGGCAGAAAGAATTTTTAGTAATATCTCCCCTCCCATTGCAATGGGGTGACTGAAGTATGATATATGGCACTCCCTGCGCATGCGTTGCGTGCAGTCTGTAATAAAGGGCATTTTACTCTTGAGTCCAAAAGAGTTTTTCGTTCGTATGTCCCCTCGCATTGCAGTGGGTTACTAAAATATACCACCTGATACTCCCTGCGCATGGGCTTCACGCTGCTCAGGTTAGGTTGAAATCGGTGAGTAATGGCAGTTCACTCTTCAGGCCGAAAGAGTTTCCTGTCCGTATTTACCCTCCCATTGCTGTTGGTGACTGAAAAGTTCCACATGTCACTCCCTGCGCATGCGCTGGCAGCATTGCTACTTAGGTTGAAGTGAGTCATTAATGGTCACTTTACTCTTCAGACGAAAACACGTTTTCGTCCGTATTTCCCCTCCCTTTGCAGTGGGGTGACTGAAAATTGCCACATGGCATTCCTTGCGCATGCGCTACCAGCAGTGCAAGTAAGGTTGATGTCGGTCAGTAATGAATGGCAATGTACTCTAAAGTCGAAGCAGTTTTTCATTAGTATCTTCCCTCGTAGTGCAGTGGGGACACTGGAATATGCCGCATGGCACTTCCCACGAATGCGTTACGTGCAGCAGAAGTTATGTTGAAATCGGTCACTAATGAAGGGCACTTTACTCTTGAGGCCGAAGCAGTTTCTTGTCCATATCTTTCTTCACATTGCAGTGGGGTGACTAAAAAATGCCACATGGCACTCCCTGCGAAAGCGCTGCAAACATTCCAAGATAGGTTGAAGTCGGTCAGTAATGAAGGGCACTTCACTACTGAGGCTGGAACATTTATTCGACCTATCTACCCTCGAATTACAGTGGCGTGACTGAAAAATGCCACGTGGCACTCGCTGTGCATGCGTTACGTGCAATGCCAGTTAGGTTGAAATCGGTCATTAAAGAAGACCACTTTACTCTTCAGACTGAATGACTTTTTCGTCCGTATCTCCCCTCGCATTGCATTGGGGTGACTGAAATATGCCACTTGGAACTCCCTGCGCATGCGCTACAAGCAGTGTAAGTTAGCTTCAAGTCGTTCAGTAATTAAAGGCACTTTATTCTTGAGGCCGAAACAGTTTCTAGTCCGTATCTCCCCTCGCATTGCAGTGGGGTGATTGAAATATGCAACATGGCAGTCCCTGCCCATTCGTTACGTGCAGTGCAAGTTAGGATGAAATTGGCCCATAACGAAGGGCACTTTACTCTTGAGGCCGAAACACCTTTTCGTCCCTATCTCCCCTCCCATTGCAGTTTGGAGATAGAAATACGCCACATGGCAATCTCTGCGCATGTGCTACAAGCAGTGCAAGTTAGTCTGACGGCGGTCATTAATGAAGGGCATTTTACCCTTGAGGCCAAAATTTTTTCGTCCTATCTCCAATCGCAATGCAGTAGGGTGAGTGAAATATACCACACGGCACTCCCTGCGCATATGTTACGTACAGTGCAAGTTAGGTTGAAATCGGTCATTAATGAATTGCACTTTACTCTTGAGGCCGAAGCAGTTTTTCGTCCAAATTTCCTCTCCCATTGCAGTGGGGTGCCTGAAAGATGCCACATGGCACTCCCTGCACATGCGTTACGTGTAGCGCAAGTTATGTTGAAATCGGTAAGTAATGAAGGGCACTTTACTCTTGAGGTCGAAGCAGTTTTTTGTCAGTATCTCACCTCGCATTGCAGTGTGTTGACTGAAATATAACACATGGCACTCCCTGCTCATGGGCTAGGTGGCTAGGTGGAGGAGTCATTTCTCCCAGCTTTTGAATATACACGGGGTTAATGCTGTTAGGCAGACTGCAGTACATATGGCAGAGCCAGTAGTGCCTGAGGCCAGTGCCTTCAAGTTTGAGATGACTGTAACCCATGACCAGAGGACTGAGTGGGCCTGCCAGCCAGGCTGAAACTATTGGAGAAGAGAAGAACCCCCTGCCCCTGCTTGGTATCAGCCCCAGATCATCCTGCCCGTAGCCTATTAACTATTATGCCTACACTATCACAGCTCGTAAGTGTTGCTGGGAGAACATCAAACTGAATCATCAAGAAATGGGACCTTCAGCTGTAAACAGCACTGAACAGGCTAAAGACATCTCGGACAGGGGTCTCTGAGAATGTATGCAGTATATATCATCATGTTTAAGATAAACAATTCATTCATTTTCCCACAGGTCATATATGTGTTCCATTGAAAGAGACCACTTGCAAGATCAAGGTGTAGATTAGAGTATAATATTAAAATGGATATTATATCATTAAGGACAAAAGACAAAACGCTGTCCCACTCAGATGCAGAAATGAGCATTGAAAATGAAAGTAATTCTGACCATCAACAGCTACTTTGGGATTTAAAGGGTGGGGACAATAAAGGTTAAAAAACAGACTGGAATGGCATGAACTGGACTTGATCTCTCCTTGGCTGCTGGGAAACATGGGAGTGTCGCCATAATAATCAGTTTCATGGTGGCTTTCTGGTAATTCTCACTTACTGCCAAGTATCAGATTGAATTATGGTACATTGTGTCTGAGTATGCAGTTACCATACCTCGTTGATTTCTCCAAACTAACTTTTGTCCTCTCCATGTTGCAGTGCCTGTAGAGGCTGTGTGATACAACTGGAGTCTTTAGATATGGTAGAAAAACCAACAAATGCACATAAGTGTATGAAAGTACATTATAAACAGAGTATACCTCCTACATGTTTTAGGCACTCATGTAGCCATCCTCAGGGAGGTGTGTTACAAAGGATGGATATGTTGAGATATTACAAAAGTTTGTGAACCAATGCACACATGTAGATTACTAAGTTTTAAAAGTACATGGTTTAAAATACATATAAAATTTGCTACCACAGCCAACTGCTCACATAAGAATATGAAAGAGAAATTACATAGAACCAATGCTGCTACTTGCTATAATAAAATATGCCAGTTAAACCAGCTGATGCCCAATTATATTACACACAAGATCACCATCAATGGTCACAACCAACAATGAAAAATTACTTTTAAAGCCACATGAGTTGCCGAAACACATAGGAGAATAACTAGGTTTATAATATACTTCCACACACTTATGTTCATTTGTTGGTTTCACTATAGTATCTAATTGCTCAGTGTACGGCCATGGATCATTTAACATTGGACTCTTATACAGTGGGTATTACAGGCATTTTCCCTTCAGGTAAAGTGGCCCAGATGTGAAGCCACTCACTCACCTGCATCTAGTTGCAAGTTTAAAAATGTATGTACTTCTACTTCCAATGCTATGTACAACTCCATGGCATGTTGTTTAATTATGCACAGGGAAGACTTATTCTGCTTCTAAAAGAACTTCAAGTACGAAGTGTAAACATTTACTGCAGTGCGGCAGATAATCATCAAACCAGAAAGATATGTTTATCCTTAACATGATCACTATGTTGTTGTACATACGTAAATTTGTCTTTTAATACCATAGGCCTACATTTTCTAGGGTGGGGGATTTGCTTAAGATTTTCCACTTGCAATTCTTTGTACTTATGTCCATTAGAAGCTAAGTTTGTTATGTTCACTGTTTATACACTATGTACGTGTACCTATGGCTTATATATGTATCAAGTGATTCAGAGAATGTCTTGTTTATATGTACTGTGTTTCCATCATATACAACTTAAATAACAGGTTGTCTTTAAGTTTTCAGTATCATAAATGCAATATTTATAAATCTTAGTCCATACTGAAATTTGTACAAGACTGTATCCTTGCTGTCTCTTAATTGAGCCATCAACTTTGTGACTTTTGCTGAAACATCTGCAAATCTATGAATCACATTCTGTGCACACTTTGCAATTGGCAGACATATAATTACACAACATTCAATCTTCTTGAACATGATAAAACACATTCTATTTTTAAACATTTATGCAATTATATCATGGAACAATCACCAAACTTGCAGCCTTTTCTAATAATCTAGAATTTTTGACCAATGCACACTGTTGTACAGAGTTGGAGTTACCCAGAGAAACTATTTTAACACAGGCTTTAGAAGAACTTTTATATCAAGATTTAAACTTTTGGGGGTAGCCACTTCCACTTATAATGCATCCCTGAAGTGACAGCTCTTCAGTCATTTTTTCATTCTTGGAAGAACACACAAACTGCATAGTGCAAGATCAGAAGTGTTTCTGGGGAATCACCAAAGTTGAGCTACTGCTACACAAGCAGCGTACTAGAGCACTGTTCATGCAAGAGCACTGGGTTTCCCACATTTTGTGTAGCTTCAGGTTATCTGCCTTCTACAGCCAGTTCAATACCTCCTTTACCTCTACTGTTGCCTGCAGCTCCTTCACAAATAAACTGCTATGCCAGGTGAAACACATTTCCCACATCACCTTCCCCTCTGAGTCATACAGCCAGTACACTATGACTATCAGCAATAGTGATGGCTTCCATATGGAGAACTGTAACTTACTTTGTGGATGCAGTGGATATCTACTACACATGTTATAGTCTTTCTGAGAAAGACTGTCTCATTATCTGATGTCCTGGTAACATATCAGTGCAATTTAAGTGGTCATCACAGTACACTTGATATATTTTGGGATCCATGCCATATCTTCAGATCTGCATGGATAATGGTGTGGTAAATGCTAACTGAAATCACATTGTTTCTTAAAATTGTCTCAATCATCTTGATGACAATCAGGGCTCACAAGTTCTTTCTGACACTGTCCTCATGTTGCAACATTCCAAGCCATTAGCTACATCCATGAACTTGTGATTCACAGCTGTCCTTGAATGTTGACATTCAGATATCTTTGACTGCAACAGTGTTTGCTTACCATACGCCGTCCAAAGCACTAAATGCATTTCCATTACCAGTTCTTCCACTGACAATATCTGATATTAGCTTAGTGTACAAGATGATCCTTTTTCACACTTCGAAATCTCCCATGCACTGTGCTCTCTTTGGGGCCTACTGGGGACACATACAGATGCACTTGAACACATCTGATCACAATTCTTTTGAGACAGAACATAAAATTGGTTATGTAAAACTTATAAACTTTGACATGGTTTAAAACCACTGAAGAGTAAATCGCATTTCTTCAAATGTGAAAACACATAAAAAGTCCCATCTGTACAGCACACTGTCTATCACTGTTTATTTTGTGTTGCAATACCTTGTTTTGAGCCTGGCAGTATCAATATTTAATAATATATTTTGAAACTGCACCACCCCTGTCACTAACAGTGTGGAAGCCCTAGGAGTGTGAGTTACCATAAACAAAAGAAAAGAAACAGAATATAAGATAAAATGGCCTACATATATTTTCATAACATTCCGGTCAACATGAATCAAACTACAAAAACATGAATGTAGTACTGAGTGATTAACTGAATAACACGGCCCTTCCCAACACAACCAAACGTACACCACCACATAAACTGCACCAAGGTTGTACCTCCAAAATAAGTAACCTTAAACAATATTACCTTACAAACCGAAGCAATCCCTACACTGGAGCAGGGACCTAGCCCCGTCGCCACAGCTCAGTCGAAACAGAATTTTGGTAAAAGGAGCCGCGACCAAATTTGGAGATGTTGCCAATGCGACAATCGGAAAGCAAGTCAACCCAAGCCAGGTGGCAGTTCTCAGAGGGGGACAGAGTGAAAGGGAAAAGTAGGGCAGGAAAGGGGTACGCTGCATGAGTCGGGAACCAGATGAAACCAGTTGTATGTGCTGATGTGGCCCAGTGACGTGTACACAGCACAAAACTTCTATGAGTTATGAAAAGTGTTAATGGTGTACAAGTATGTATGTTAAAAAAGACAGATACCCGAAACAATTACTTTAAAACAACAGTACAGACAGACACCAACAAAAGTAATCCACAGGTGACTTGTGTTGCCATAGTAAATTTTGTGAGTACTTGGCCATAGATTATGGACTTAATTTAAAAAAACGTTGCTGTCCACTTTTGCAATAACTGATTTATACATGAGAAAATGTCCATGATATAGACCTCTAGCACTGGATACAGTTATTGTAGTCAGAGGTCATTTAGTCCTGAAACTGTAGGTTAATAAGTCCTACTTTTGTTTGTACATCTATTTGTCCCTGCGTCTTGTTTAATGAAGCTGCATTTCTGTCAAAAGTGGACAAGCATGATTTAGAAAATAGTATTCTCAGGGATATACAATGATAATCTAATTATATTTTAGGGGCACAAACAGGTTTCTTACACACCAGAATGTTTTTCACAACACACAACAAGTATATGCATTTCAATCTTTTCATGACTGAAAATAAATTATTTTACAGTGTTTTGATGTGCTGACATACTGATTATAACAAGTAATGAACAGACACGGAATAAAGTATGACACATTCATAACAGATGTGAGAAGTTCTCGTGGTGGTGAATCTGAAGATTGCAGCCTTCTAAGATGTGATGCCATGTAGTTTGGTATATACACACCAATGTTTGGAATAATCCACTGCCTCCATCTTCAGGGTAAAAGATGAAGGCAGTTGGTTCCTCTTAAACTTCGGTACATATTTACTGAAATACACAGCATAACCCAGATCATATTCTTAATCTCCAAGGGAGTTCAGGACTCCAACCTTTCTCTAACACTTTGCAGTCCATTGGCCCTGTAAATAATAAAGCTCATATAAATATGTATACATTTGGTTTCAACATCCATGGAAATTCATTCTACCATTATCTCGTTAGTATCAATTAATTATGTTTAGGATAATACACATGCTGTCCTCATAACCAGACTATAAAGTATTACAGTGTTCAAGTGCAGCCTGTAATTCCCACTATTAACATGCAACATGTCAATTTGTTTTACACACCACCTGTCAACACATGAAGTAATATGGTAGAAGGTGTGAATGTTTACTAAAGCGCTACACTATAAAGACATGGGAGAGTATAGCTGCTTGTGAGAGTGGTCAGCTTAATGCCTCAGCCATTTCATCCTCAGCGACAGATCCCCAAGTACGATTTCAATAGCAGGCTGGGTAGACTCCAGAAGATAGATCTGTGTCCATGCTGGGATTCAAACCGCAATTACCCAGTCATCAAGCCCACAGCCTAGTCACTAGACTGACTAAGCTATCACAGCTCACTACCTGACCCAGTACTATCCTTTCTAAATTCCAAATTTTGGAAGTACATGTAATATGGTCAATTGGTTTAGAACATAACTTGTAAGTCTCTGAAGACTACAAGATGAAAGTACCTTTCTCTCTAGTGCTCCTTCACTTCAGAAAAAATGTTGCTTTTTTAAAGTTCCCAGGCTTTGTCTGTTTGTCCTGCTGGTAGTGGTAGCTGGTTGATGAAAGTAAGTATGGAGATCTGGTGAAAAGATATTGACAGGGAAAAAGTGAATCAGGAATAAAATTAATCTGTATTATATGTAGAAATCCAGTTTTTACCTCTGAGAGAACACAATATGATTTTACTACAAAGGTTGGCCTGTTAATACTGTACAGAGCAACAACAGTTAACTACTGTGTGAATCACATGGAACTCACAAACACAATATGTGGATAAAATGTAAAATTTTTAATGTGTAGACTGGTGATACATACACTAACCAACAGGCTTTAAAGCATTAAACATTCTAAACTAATATGCAAGATGAAAACAGTTCCCAAATTACTATACAGATGAGCTTGGATAGCTCAGTCAGTACAGTGGCTAGCTGCAGCCTGGAAAAATGTCAATTTCCAGTATAAGTAGGAGACTTTCTCTCCTCAGCCATTTCCATAACAGCTCCAGGTCCCACCCAGTCTCCTATTCAATGGCTGGGGGCTTCTTTCCTGATGAGGAAGGTAACAAAAAGAGTGAAACTGAATACTCACCTTAAACTAATGCTGAGGTTAAGAATGTAAGGAGCTAAACCCTCCACTACTTTTTCTGTCTTCATTTTATGACTCTGTGACATAGTGACAAATCTACAGTTTTTTGTATGTGGGAAGCTCAGTAATAAGATTACAATTTGTGATACTTTAAATAGGCCCTGACAATTTTTTTTAGTAACGTTGTTGCTGTAAAATTTGCTTACCCTGTCTGTCAGTGACAGTGATATTATGAGGTTATGAAACCTAATGTCACTTTGTGATACGCTGCTCAGTGTTGTCCTGCACAGATAACAGGGGACAGGACACAACAGTCTGTCAGACATAGTTTCCTGGTAGTACTGCAGAACTCTCGTGGAATGTTATGGTGGGAGCAGAACGGTGGCTGCGCCCACAGTTGTTGGTAAAACTGTGACCACAGGATGGGATACGTTGCATACTGGAACAACTCACTGTGATTCCTGGAAACATCTCCTGTAAGAACATTATACATCCTCTTACACCAATTGAAAGGAAAGCACTTTGGTTCTCAGTCATCATCACATTTTGATCATTGAAATAAACATCTAATGCAGATATGCCCACAGGTATTACTGACTGACTGACTGACTAACCAACCAATCAATCGACTGACTAACTGGCTAACTCCACGGAGCAGAGCCCTTCTTAAGAAGCTAGTAGTCAAGAAATTCCCCACATTTTATGGGACATACAGGTTCCACAATCTGGAGCTTTATAGATTTAATTGTACTATTCATAATTACAATACGTGAAACAGAATACAGTTACATAAACTATCAGCTGCATTAACTGTATACCAGAAAGGGCTGTATTATGAAAGCTTAAAAATCTTCAACAAATTACCATATGATATTGCTGAACTGATTTTACAGAAAAAAAAACTTCCTGGCAAAATTTAAAAATAATTGAGAGCAAAAGCCTTTTATTCAACAGATGAATACATGAATGATTGATCAGATGAATCATATAAGTGCTGGTGGGTTTTATACAGCATACATACCAATATGGTTAAATTGTTTTTTAATACGTAAAACTGCATATTTTAATTATGACCTTATCAATATTTGTACAGGTCAACAGCACACATAACAACTTGGTTAAATTGCTTTTTCACTTCACTTAGTCCAACCCCCTTCTACCTTGTGGTGTAGAGGTTAAATTGTCTTTTAATAAGTAAAATTTCATCTTAATTATGCTTTTATTAATAAGTGTAAAGGTTTTAACCCTTGAAAGTAATGATTCTTATTATAGAATATTTATATTTAGTTTGCAGTATTTTTATCTGAAAGCTATAAGATTATAACCATAAGTGTGTGTATGATTGCTGATGAATCCTTGTTACATGTGTTTTTCCTTGACTTCTGATTGTTTCAGTTAATTGTCTTGTGGTATGACATGCTTTACATCATTGGGCCTGTGGGGCTCTTGTGATTTAACAAAGTGATATGTATGTATGTATGTATTTATGTATGTATGTACGTACGTATGTATGTATGTATGTACGTACGTATGTATGTACGTACGTATGTATGTACATACGTATGTATGTATGTACGTATGTATGTATGTATGTATGTACGTACGTATGTATGTATGTACGTACGTATGTATGTATGTACGTACGTATGTATGTACGTACGTATGTATGTATGTACGTATGTATGTACGTACGTATGTATGTATGTACGTATATATGTATGTATGTATGTACGTACGTACGTATGTATGTACGTATGTATGTATGTATGTATGTACATATGTATGTATGTACGTATGTATGTATTTATGTATGTATGTACGTACGTATGTATGTATGTATGTATTTATGTATGTATGTACGTACGTATGTATGTACGTACGTATGTATGTATGTACGTATGTATGTACGTACGTATGTATGTATGTACGTACGTATGTATGTATGTATGTACGTATGTATGTATGTATGTATGTACGTACGTATGTATGTATGTATGTACGTATGTATGTACGTATGTATGTATGTATGTATGTATTTATGTATGTATGTACGTATGTATGTATGTATGTATGTATGTATGTATTTATGTATGTATGTACGTACGTATGTATGTATGTATGTACGTATGTATTTATGTATGTACGTACGTATGTATGTATGTATTTATGTATGTATGTACGTATGTATGTATGTATGTATGTATGTATTTATGTATGTATGTACGTACGTATGTATGTATGTATGTATGTACTATGTATGTATGTATGTATGTATGTATGTATGTATGTACGCATGCATGTGTGTATTACCATGTTCACAAGATTCCACCATTTCTCCCTATCCTCAGCCAGACCAATACAGTCCACGCCCTCACATTTCTTCTACTTTAAGATCCTTTTTACTATTATTTTCCCATCTATGCCTAGGTCTTCCAAGTGGTTTATTTCACTTAGGTTTTCCTACCACAACCCTGAGTGCACCTCTCCTCTCCTCTCCTCTCCTCTCCTCTCCTCTCCTCTCCTCTCCTCTGTGCATGCCACATGCCCTACATTTAATTATTAATCACTCCCAAAAATTACTGAATCCCACACTGTAATGATTAGAAATCCTGATTCATACTTGGAATGTTGTGGCTTCATATCTCAGTTGGGACACATGCTATCAAACTTAGGTTTTTCAGAGATTTCCAGTCTCTCCAGCACAACTGTTGAAGTAAATAATTAGGCTTCACCAGCTAACATTGGTAGCAACATGTCATAGACTCCACAGCACTTATACATAACATATGATACTGAACTACATCACCCTTCTTCCATAAGAGCCACCTATAGTTATCTTAGATTTATCTTAGTTTTATCCTTCCACATCTTTCCCAGTGTTCCAAGTGACCATTTCCCAGTAGCCTTCCCCATGAAAATTCTCTACGCATTCATCAGCTCCCCTGATCTTGCCATCATGCTCAGCACATTCTGAAACAGTGCCTGAAAATTAGGCTACAATCATTTTCACATTCTTCTTAATTCATTATTCTTAATTCACCTTATATAATGTATGCATTCAATAAAGAATCATTAAATAAAAGACACAACAGAAACATTATTTCTGATTTATTTTATTTATTTACAGTTTATTTAATTACTGTTGGTAGGTGAAAAAATAGTGATAAACAAAGGATAATTAATGAATAAAGAATTCAAAATGATGCAGAAGGAAAAAATTCTGGCCTAATTAGCCATACCATCCTGGCATCTGCCTGACAGGACTTTGCAAAACCACAAAAAATTGCAGCTATTGTAGTCAGTGTCACAGCCAAGATCCAAACGAGGCACCAACCAAAATACATCGCAAGCACTGCCTCTTGAGGCAACTCTCAGTCAGTAATTCTGAAAATTATACATTACAGAACATCAGACTAATAGACATTTTAGCATAAAAGACACAGGGAAGGAAAAGTTTAGGAAGACCACTGATGATATGACATTTAACAATAACAAACCACATAGCCGCATATCTGACACGATGACGATGGTGATGCTGGTGACAGAAATTCAGCTACAGCAACTGGGTACCTTCAAGCTGGATAAATTACGTTAAATTCTTGACAGCAGTAGGGATTTTTCTTTTCTCTGCCACATCCAGACTGGCTCAGAAGGCAAGTGCAATCACTTTACCAACTTTGTAATATCTTTTAATATATGTTTTTATGATATTTTATGTGGGACCATACGTACAATATTGGCTAATGTAGAATAAATCAACACGGGACAGTTTCCTTCTTTCCTTTTAGTTTAGGTACTTACCTACAAGTGGTTTTCGTTTTAATTAGTGTGAATGTTATACAGAATTTGTATACAGCCAATTTTCAGATGCTACAAACAATTGTTTAAAGCATCATTAAATAAACCACACATAAAGTAAAACAAAATAAAATAAAATAAATATGTTAAATAAATAAGTGTCATTGTGTATGTTTCAGACAAGTCAGAATGTCCTCTCAGCAACAAACGGCACCTTACTATGAAACTGGTACCAGCACATCACAGCAACGCAGGTGTAGTTCTTTACTCTTATGGTATGCTGACCAGCATAGGTTGGTAGTTTGTTACCAATGTTTTGGGACAACACTGGTCCCATCTTTAAGGCTCAAGCAGTCCAACAACAAGATGACAGGTTCAGTATGTTCCCCTGAAACGCTGGTAAGCAACAAAATCCCAGAAGAGCAAAGACTTCAACTACACCACAGCAGTGCAGAGTTACATCAATTAAACCAAAGTTTCATACACAGCTTTGTTGTTCACTCATTTATTCAGCAACAGTTACACCACCACTGTGATCACTGTACCGTCTTACCTGCTTCTTTGAATATGCTTTGAAGGCTCGCATACGTAATTGGTGCCAAAATTCAGCTTTGCTATCAGAAGAAGAATCTTCATTGGACAGAATGTTTGTGCTTGTTGGGTGCCTTAGGAGATCTGGTGTCTCAGATCCAGTCAACCCTGCAGCATACAGCAGGAAGTAGAGAGTTTGTCAAGCATCTAGTGATACCATATTCATGCCAGCAGTTCATGTAACCCCCAAATACATCTCCCACATCTCAACTTACTTCAACAAGAATGTCCCCATTCAAATTATTTGTTCCCTCTATATTTTGGAGGATATTTTCCTTTGGTATGTGACTCCATATACTCTGGTAGATAGGTAACAATGTTTCTGATCAATCTCCTGCTTCTATCGTTATGAGGGAACAGTAATGTTTATGTTTATGTTGTTTACTGACTGTATCTATTTCCAGTGCTTTCACTACTTGTTACAGATCCCTGGAATGTAGGAAATAATAAATAAATAAATAAATTGTAATAGACAGACTGCTATTACATGATGTATTAAAGCTACAATATAATTTAATAATGTATGACAAATGCTATCTGTTAGTATACTTATATTATGTATTGTGGGAACATCCCACCACCAGCAGAGCGGCCCTTTTAAGGGCCACAGAAATACATCACACTGCCAGCGGGAGTCACTACTTCCAAACCCCAACACAGCATGGAGGGCATGGACTTTTCTAATTTCACCCTGGCATTTACCTTACAACTGAGGAAAATCACGGTAAAACCTCAGTCAGGGTGACCGAAATGCGCTCAGCTAGTGAATAGGTAGCACGTTTCGACGTCGACTTGTCCGCCATTTTGCATGCGGCCTCGACTAGTCAGCTAATCCCTTAGCTTGCGCATCCGGCAGCTTCCGTCGGCCCTCGGTCAGCGTAAATATCTGCCGAGTTGCCGAACTAAGGGGTTCCCCACACCAGCTAACTTTGAGTCGCAACTCTCGGTTAGGGCTCTGGTGTGTTCTTCAAAGAAGGGCACCCCAAGGTCCTCGTGAATCTGCCTGCTACTGATGTATCACGGTGCACCAGTAGCAATGCGAAGACACTTGGACTGGAGAGCCTGCAGCTGCTCAACGTAGCTGCGAGCTGCGCACCTCCAGATGGGACACGCATAGTCCATCATTGGGCGGATGAGCTGCTTATACAGCATAACTCCGTTCCTGATGGAGAGGCCGCTTCTCCTGTTTAGGAGACAGCCAAGCACACCCAGTCGCTGGGAGGCTTTCTTTCTGACCTGTACGATATGAGACCGCCAGGTCAGGCGTGAATCTAGAGTCACTCCCAAGTAACGGGCTGTATCGACCCATTCGATTGGCTGTCCTAGGAACTGAACCGGTCGAGGTCGGGGAATTCGCCAGGCGTCCTTAGCAAAGAGCATCGCATTGCTCTTTGAGACGTTAATGGCGATTCTCCATTCTCTCAGCCACCGCTCTAGGTCACTCAGATAAGTTTCAAAGTACCTGATGAGCAGCGCTGACTTGCGTGACGTGGCTATAATGGCCGTATCGTCCGCGTACAGGGCCAGCTCGACGTGGCGGGAAGGCACAGGCATGTCGTTAACATACAGACTGAAGAGCACAGGGGAGACTAGTCCGCCCTGCGCTACTCCAGCGCGCATGTGACGACAGCTGGATGTGGCGGTTAGGAAAGCTGCCTCGAACGTCCTGTTATGGAGATACGAGGATATTATTTTAACAAGGTAGGAAGGGAAATTTAGGGCGGTTAACTTGAAAAGGAGACCATCGACCCAAACGGTATCGAAGGCTTTTGCCACGTCAAGAAAAATCGCTCCTGTCAGTCTCTTCTCGCCGAAGTTCCTAGTCACTCTCTCCACGAGGCGGGCCAACTGAAGAGTCGTGCTATGTTTGGGTCTGAATCCAAACTGCTCATCACGCAGTAGCCCGCGCCCGCTTACTTCGCTTAAGATCCTACTAAGTAAGATCTTTTCGAACAGTTTACCAATCGTGTCTAGCAGACTAATAGGCCGATACGACGAGGGTAGTGACGGGTCCTTCCCAGGTTTCAGGATGGAAATCACGCGGGCGTGCTTCCATACTGGTGGGAAGTACTGCGCTAGAAGCGCTGCGTTGAATATTGCCACGAGGAGGCTTACAGCCCGCTGAGGAAGGTGCTTCAGAGCCCTGTTCGGTAAACCGTTGGGGCCTGGAGCTTTGCTGACCTTGAGACCCCGAATGGCATCCTGGACCTCCATGGGGTTGGTTAACTTAGGCTCGCTTGCAGGGGCATAAGAGTATGCTTGCAGCGCCTCGGTAACCTTCTCAATAACTGCCGGGTCCGACGGGTCGTTTACCGGCTGAAACTGAGACTCAAGACTGTCGGCCAGGGCTTCTGCTTTCTCTGAATCAGAGAGAGCATTTCCGGAGTGACGAGGGGAGGTGAGGGAGTGGGAATTCTCATCACCCGCCTTGTCATCTTCCACAGCGATTGGTCCTCGGGGTCAAGGTTCTCTAGCGTGCCGCTTCACTGGTCGTTACGCCACTCATTTAGCTGGTGGGTCACAGACCGCTGAAGACGGTTGACCTCAGCTTTCAGAGCAGGGTCCCTGGTGATTTGCCACTGCCTCCTCAGCCTGTTCTTCAGGCGTATCTCATCCTGAATACATGCCGGTATTGGGGGCCGTGGGTCATCGCGAGGGCGACTCTCGGGAGTCGACGCCGCCAGCGCCTCCAAAATTGCACTGGAAATTTCCTCGACGCACGTGTCGATCTCCCCCTCGTTGGGCAGCAACGGGGTGGACGGTAGCCTCTCTTCTAGGCTGGCCTGAAATTTGACCCAGTCGGTCCGCCTGTAGTCAGGTCGGGCTGGCAGGTTGCGAAAGGATGATTGGCACGTCGTGTCGATCAGTACAGGAAGGTGATCTGAGCTTAGTGCTGAGCACGCCGTCAGATACACTGGGAAGGTTAGGTCCTTGGTAATTACGATGTCTAAGACATCGGGGGTATCCGTGGAGTTATACGGGAGAGTGGTGGGGGAGTCCGGCCCGTAAATCAAACAGGAGTTTCCGCTAGCGTAATCACGCAGGAGCTTGCCCCTGGTCGTGGTCAGCCGCGAATTCCAGTCTACATGCTTGGCATTGAGGTCCTCCGCCATCAAGACGGGAAACCCTCCGCCAAAGCATGCAGACAGGTCCGATCCGACTATGGGCCGGGAGGGCGAGAGGTACACTGCCAATGTTTTAAGAGGGCCACTAGCCAACATAATGTGTATGGCAGTTGCCTCTAGCTGGGTCAAACCGAGGACGGGTACAGCGTAGTGATCTATACCCCGACGGACCAGTATTGCTGTTCCGCCTCCCTCTGTGGGCCGGTCTGTTCGGTGACAAACATAGTTTGCAAGCCGAAAGACGTCTCTCTTTCAGATGAGTTTCTGTCAAGAGACATATATCGACTCCGTGCTGACTGAGGAAATGTTCCAGTTCCAGCTTCCTGCCTCGAACACCATCGGCATTCCAGCAGGCCAACCGCAGAGCTTTCGCCACGTTCATCCTTCTAGGCCGTGCTGCCATATCCGGCTACAAAGAGGACAACGATTTTGAGGACGGCCCGCGAGCGGGCCGCCCCTGAAGGGAGGGTGGGAGCGGCTGTGAGGAGCCGACGCGTCAGCTCCACACAAGCGTCGATGGGAAGGGTGTCGAGTAAATCGGAGATCTCCTCGATGGGCGACTGGGTAATTTGAGGTGCGGGCGTAGGGGTAGTGGGGTTTAGGATTTTAGGTGAAGACTTACCAGCCTTCACCTTTTCCTGCGTATTTTTCACTTGGGCCTGCCTGAGGGCCTTCGTGCTTTTCAGCGCAGGATTGGCATCTGCGCCGCCTTTCTTACTGACGGACACTTTGTTCTGATCAGGAGCTGCAGTGACCAATTTAGGGGAGGGTTCAGGAGGGGTTGGGACGGTAGCCTTCACAACGCGACCCCCTTCAACAACGTGGTTCCAGCCGGGTCCTAGGCTCTCCTGTTCCGCCAATGGTCCCGCCCTCGCAGGTTTCGGCACGGCTGGTCGGCCGGTAGCACCACTCGCTTGCCTGCGCTCAGGCTGCCCCCGCTTCACAAGCGCCGCTTTGGCTTCTTTCCACTTTCAGCAGCCCCGATAATTGGCTGTGTGGTTAGCCCCACGGCTGCAGCATTTAAGCTGCTGCTTGCGGGTTGAGCGCTCCCCAGAAAGGTGTGCCTCGCCACAGGCAACGCAACGGGGTGGATACCCACAGTTGCGCTGTGTGTGGCCGAACCGCTGGCAACGCTTGCACTGCAGGGGAGCCTTCGGTGCAACATACGACTCCACCGAAACTCGCAAACCGCAGAGCTCGGTTAAGGAGCGCACTTTCTGGGCTTCCGCTCCTCGCGCCACCGACACTATGAAGTGAGGTGTCAGAGTGAGGGCTCGGGCTACATCCTGATCGCGGCGCCCAGAGCGGAGCTGCAAGACGCCCTGGACATGAATGCCCAGAGTCTCCAGTTCCTCCCGAACGACGCTCTCAGGCATGTGTTTGCCGAGATTCTTTAGCAACAGATGGACGCATCGGTCCTCCGGGAGACAAAACGTGTGAAAACTCACACCCTTGCTCCCATCAAGGGACCGCAGCGCCCTTACCGTCGCTCGGAAGCCATCGGCCGTATTTGGAACCAGCATAAGTCTCTCGCCCTTCATCTGGGCTGAGAGACCGCTGGGGCATGTCTCCCTCAACCATGCCCAGAATCCACGGGTATCCGTGACCCCTGTAACATAGATAGGAGTCTTGTGCCGCTCGCCTGCGGGAATTACCGTGGTAGTCTCCATGGGGGTGTCAGGAGTGGTGCCAGCTGGCATGCCACTCAGAGGCCCGGACACGTCTCCAAGAGACGTGCGCCTAAATTCTGCCTCAGATGAGGCAGCAGGTTCGGGAGTACCCGATCCTTTGGCTGTGGGCTTGAGCGGCCCACTTTCCTGACATGGGACGGCGCGTCCGGCCACCACCGCGGCATACGCCGGCCCACCCTCCATCGGACGGGGCTCCCGGCTGGTCCCGGCAGTCAGTTCTTCCGCAGCACACACTGCTGCAGATGCCTCCACGGCCAGCGCACTGGACGCTGGGCGCCTGGCTCAGACACACTGTCTGAAGTGGAAAGCTCGGCGGTTTTACTTTTCCCGCAGGCAGCTGAAGCGGCTTGTGGGAGGACTGAACCTCATCCACAACCTCGCCGGACGGCTTTGCCTTGCCTGGCGCAAGGGCCTTTCTCCTCTTGCTCGCCGCCAGAGCCCTCCTCAGCTCCCGGAGAAGAGCTGGGGAGAGCTGAAGCGTGGAGATAGCCTTCATAAAGGCCAGTTCCTCCTGCTTCAGCATAGCGCTAAAAGCAGGGGGGATCGTGCTCAACTACTATACCCTCTTATCCACTGAAGGACCAGAGAAGCAGCAGCAAACAGGATTACTCCTCGGGAGCAGTGAGTACTCCAACCGACAACAGTACGTGAGCGCCCGCTTAAGAAACTTACTCCAGAACTTACTCCTTGCAAAGCGCACCAGACCACTCGCACGCGCACCGCACCGCACCCACTCAATCCAGCAGACCGACCTTCAGCTATGGTCGTTCCTCCCCCACTCCGGCAACACTGTCCTGCCTGCTAGCCAGTGGTATCGCGATTCGCGGACACATGGGCTCCGCCCACTCAGCTGTGCGGAAGGATGAAAGTAGCCGCCTAGTTACAGCCAGCAGTGTATGTTTGTCGTTCGTGCCAGCAAGATCAAGATTCATCAAAAGCAAGAACCGCGCATAATAGTCCAGAACTCTATTGTACTGCACATTGTACAACCTGCATGGGTTGATCATATTACAACATATTAAACTTTACTATAAGGGAGTTGGTTTTGTCATTAAGGTAAACTACGATATACACTTCTGGTGAACCTATCCTACTACCTACCAATCGCCACTTCCCGCCACAGTATATTATTTATGTACTTATTGTGATTTGTTTTGTATATTGTGTAGTTATGTATTTGTGTTATGTATTATTGTGACAGTAATTATGTGTGAGTTATGTATATTATGTATTTATGTAGTTGTTGTGACTTGTTCTGTTGTTTTTGACTATTTCTAATCCACAGGTTTTTCTAACCATGTTAGGATCCATGGAATGTAAATATAATAATAACAACAACAACAATCTTCACAGTCACTGTTGTGAGAACATACGGTAATCCTTATAGAGAGGTTACTCTACAAAATACACAGCCACAGACACAAAAGCCTTTTGAATCATGAAATTCAAGCTACTCACTCTTTTATCCGAAAATGGAGACAGCAGGTTCCTCTGAAATATTTTACCTGTCTACCAAACTATACAGCATCACATCCCAGAAGAAAGTACTATTAATAGTGACCACTGTAATAAGCTGAAATCTCACAGTGTAGTTCCATACTCAAGGGACATTAACACAAACATAATTATCAGGCCAAGGGTCCACACTGTTGATACTAACAGAAACTGCTGGAAAATGTTGCCGCTTTATGAGTAAAAATTACACACCAGAATCATAACACAGTGGAAACTTGCACTGTAAGTTGAAGAACACATATTTCCCAAGCACACACTTTCAAATTTTGCAAACTATACACCTACTGGCCTCACTACTTATTTATTTCATATACAAATCTATTATTAAGAGCTTGTCAACAGAGATCCTACTGCTGTGAAGCACAGTAGTAGTTAGTCTGGCACACATACTAGTATTGTTGTCCCACCTATAACCAGTTCATTCAGCCAGTCTCTTACCTTCACATTTTCCAACCAAAAAAAACATAAAACTGTTGTTACCACATTTATGCTGAATGTATAATTTCAACCTTCTTGATAAAGCCATGAAATAATTCTACACGAAAAGAATAATCTGTAGCCTTCCCGCATTACATTCAATGTACAAAATGTACCATTTTCTTATTTACTAAAACCTAATTACCACTGCATATGTACATGTGGGTTAATTAAATCCACTCCACACTTTTCAGCTCAGCAGTACTTTGAACGAATGACACAAATTACTCACGATCAAAATTAAAAATCCCTGTTGAAGAACTCATTGTCTGCCCCCTGAGCCTAGCTATTCGACGTGCAGGGTCTTCTCCCACCAACCAGTATGTCCGCATCTCTCCTTTTCCCTGTTTGCAAGAAGCAAAAAGATTTGTTATACCATACATTTAATGTGCCCAGTATTTGTAGTGTGCTTTTTCACAGAAAATTCTAATGAATAAAAAAATGAATGCATGTGTGCATACAGAGGTCCACAAAAAAAATTAACTTTACTAGCCATGTAATAAAATTACTTTCCCATGCCTTATGATATGCTTCATACAAATACTTTACACAAAGTACTTAAAAATTCTATTTTAAATGTAATCATAATTTACTGCTTACCAGATAATTGACAGTACTGAAAACGAGTACCACAATTTGCATACATACAAGCATTGGCAAAATCATATTTCTTTCCATAACCCTTCCTACATGTTTCAGTGAATGTCAGTCATCATCAGGGAAATTTCTATGTGAAATGGAAAATTGCTAGTAGCTAATGACACAGTTTTCATGCTTTTACAAATGGAGACAGAAATACAACTTGTTTTGAACCTCTCAATGCCAGCCTCAGTGCACTGTACTGACCTTCAGTTCTTCAAACACTGCTGGCCTCTTTGCACCACATATTCATTAATGCATTTAAGTTTACCATGAATTTAAAACCCCCACATCCTGGGCAGTTGTTGTAGTTTAAACTGCAGCATCTTTAAAGAGTTAAAAATTGGAGAAGTATCCTAAAAATGCACATCTAAAAGACACGAACTATACGGACATAAACACACTAAAAGGTTATCATCTGCATACGTCATGTTGTTTAGGATACATTTTTTTAGAATAATTTTCCAAATTTTAATAATAATTTTCATATCTCTCCATTGGTGCAAACATGCAAACTGCATACAGCCACTAGCTGTTTTCCATTCCACACACAAATTCTCCTTAGGACATTTGAGGTCAACTAAAACTTGTTGGAATGTTTACGTGAAAAGAATACCAGCTTGCTGAAACTTGTGTATGTACAATTGACAGTATTTGTTTGTCATATTGTTAAAAAATCAATATCAAAAGCTACATGCTATAAGAATTTATTCTTCACAAAAAACAACAAAACACCCACACAAAATTATCCAACTTGAACCTAAATATTATTTTTGAGGGCCCTAACATTGCTTCTTACCCCTTCTTTCCTCATCTGGAGGACCAAACATATTGGGGAACCAGTAAACACTGTTATGCTGGAGCCAGTTTATCATACTAGACTGACCAAACTAGCGCCTCAAAATTCAAAGCAGATAGCAAATATACCCTGAAAGCATGTCTGCTACAGCAAAACACTACTGTGCTAGCACATTGTGGCTCCTTCCCTTTCTAGTAAGCAAGCTAATAACAAATTGGCAATGAACTATTGAAAAGTCACACCAGAGCACACCAATTGTAGTAAAACCCCATACTTGTGTCGAGAAGGTATCTATATTACTACACAAGGGTGCACTAATGCTTAATAAAACCTATATAAATACCAGAATCTGCTACTAAAAAATGACTAATCAAATGTTTCAGTCTTAAAAAAAAATACTGTCCAATATTCAGTTCCTTTATATTGAAAGCCGAAATGTGTCATAGGAAGTTTAATCACACTTCAAATAGTCTTAAATTACTTCCTTTAATAATGTCAAATAGTCACCTCACCATATATACGAGGCCTGTTCAAAAAGTATCCGACCTTTGGCCGGGAAAAATACATTTACACACCTGGAGGTCTGCAACTCTCATCCCCTTCGAAGTAGTCTCCTTGTGACTGAACACACTTCTCCCAGCGGTTCTGCCATTGTTCAAAGCATTTCTGGAATGCCTCTTTGCGAATGGAGTACAGCTTGACCATCGTGTTCCGCGTAATGTCGTCTCGTGAGTCAAATCGAGTCCCTTTCAGCTGCATTTTCAGGTGGGGGAACAGCCAAAAATCACAAGGAGCCATGTCGGGAGAGTAGGGAGCCTGTCGAACCACAGGAATGTTGTGTTTGGCCAAGAATGTTTGAATCACTTGCGAGGAATGAGCTGGTGCGTTGTCATGATGCAGCTGCCACGTTCCCGCTGCCCACAGGTCCAGTCTCTTGCGCCACACAGCATCACGAAGGCGACGAAGGACTTCCAGGTAGTATTCTTTATTAATGTTTTGGCCTTGTGGTGCGTACTCATGAGGCAGCACTTCACGGGAGTCAAAGAAAATGGTCAACATCACTTTGATGTTTCTCCGCACCTGCCTGGCTTTTTTTTGGCTTCAGGGATGTTGAATGTTTCCACTGTGATGACTGCGCCTTGGTTTCCGGGTTGTAGCCGTAAACCCATGACTCACCACCAGTGATCACGATTTTCAGGAATTCGGGGTCGCTGTTTGCGTAGTCCAGCGTGTCCTGTGAGACTTCCAGACGGAGTTGCTTCTGCTCCATCGTTAGCAGCTTCGGCACGAATTTCGCAGACACTCTCTGCACTGCCAAATCATCGGTCAGAACGGAATGTACCGAACCAGTGCTTATCCCCACTTCCTCCGCAAGTTCTCGGATGGTGACACGACGGTCCTGCATGACCAAAGCCTGCACTTGGTCAATGAGCACGTCATTTCGAATTGTTGAGGGCCTACCGGAATGAGCATCGCTCTCCACCGACGTGCGGCCATCTTTGAATCTGTTGTACCATTCCTTAATTTGTGTGATGCCCATGGCATCTTCGCCGAAAACCCGCTGAATCTTCCGAATGGTTTCCACTTGGCTATCGCCAGGCTTCTGGCAAAATTTGATGCAATACCGCTGCTTGAGTCGTTCCGTCATTTTGGCAGAAAATTACAATGCGACGCTCGCTGCATATACACTCTCACTCACACGCTGGCTGCACGTGACTGAGGCTGTCTGCTGGCAGAAAAAAATCCACGTATGTGCATGAAGGTCCCCTCCACCTCCCTACCACAGCACACCTCCCATGCTTCATTAGTTTCCGCGGAAAAAAATTACGTCGGACACTTTTTGAACAGGCCTCGTAAGAATGTTTTAAATACATTTTATGTATTATTACAGTAATGTGCACTTTACTTTACATGCTGCTGTTGTACAATGAGCCATTCATGAGAAACAGATCAGGCTACACTTCAACAACATATATGTAGCATATGTAAAGCAAAGTTCTTCCTACAAAAGGTCATGAAGACACAGAGTGGGAGTAAAGGTGTAGCTCTGCTCTTTCTTTAACTTTGGTCCTAGATGGGGGGTGGGTAGTTAACGCCACTCTCCACCTGCTTTCCCCCCAGAAAAAAGACCTGGTACCCACTGTAGTGCACCTGGAGTAATAATTAAACACTGTCAGCCAAAAGTACATTTGACAACATTTAGTGTAGACTTCCAGAAGCAAACATCTTCAAAATCACAACAGTAGCTACAGATAAAAAATTTCTGGATGATCAGACAGACAGACATACAGACAAAGAGACAGAGAAGCAGGCAGACAGACATAACTTGTCCATTGTGTGGCCACTTCATACATGTTATAAAAGGAACAAACACAAAAACACATATGTTATTTTGTGGCCAGCCAGAAGAATCTGTTCCCCTTCCCCGTGTCTTTGGTTCACTTTTTTTTAACACTTTACTAGTAAGTCCTAATGCTTAGAAGACATAAAAATTTTAACTACCATTCTCCATATTACCATTTTCTAAGAGGTTTCCCTAAAAAAAAACTCTGTAGCATTTCTCGTCTCCCATACAACACCTCCATGAAATCTCTCATTTCGCACACTAACAATAAATTGTACAAATCTTAAAGTTCTGTCATTTATTAAGATGCCACTAAGATGTGAAACAAGCACAGGAACGATGGAAAATGCACACAAAAAAAGCACATGGAAGATGTAACTGCAGATAAAAGCATAACATGGCTCACAGGCAAAGAAGGTCAAGTAATGAACAGGGCTCAGCTGGCTCAGGATAGGGTCCAATAGCAGACTTTCATGAACACTGTAGGACATGAGATTTGAAGTTCGTGCTGTGTTGACCATGAATTTCACTGTGTTCTGGTATGTGACTCTGGTAGTCAGTTATCAACACTTAAACAATGCTGGTAAATAATCGCCAGATTATATGGTGGCACAGCGCTAGAAGCAGTAGTCTTTGCTGTAATAATTGTCTGGGTTTTAAAAAAAGCAGAGAATTATTTGACCAGCTGAACAATTATCAATTGCCCAGACAGGTCATCGAATACAGTAATTAACTGTCACAGCAAGGTACAATATACACCAGACGACAGCTGTAGAGGCATGCCCCACTTGTCCAATGTACCTTGATTGGCGTCAGTCCCCTTTCCTCACAGTAGTATCCTCCTAGGTGATCCAGCAACTTACGAGTTGCCTCTGAGATGTGGATACGAAATGCTTCGCCTGATGACTCCATACGACTTGCAGTGTTGACTGTATCACCAAACAGGCAGTAGCGGGGCATTTTCAGTCCTACCACTCCAGCAACACACTGGCCTTTAATGCGAGATTACATGAAAGCTATCAGCCACTTATAAAGAATGTGGTGTAACATTAGAATGTTGTACGTGAAACATTTACAATATTTATTGCATATTTTGTAATTTGTATTTTAGGACATTCCACAGAAATTGTACAGAAATTCAAAATACTGAGATGGATTGGATATGTAGCTAAAACCAGGACAAGAAATACATGCAGTTTAAGTGGCCAATTAGATGACTATGAAGGAGTTAGAAAATAATGTAAGGCAGAACATTAGGGAAATAAATTTTTAGGGTGGGAAGTGGAAGGAAATGGCTTACGACTATGTCCACATGCAGACTACTGTTTGAATTCTACTGTGAGACAGGTAGTTACTTGCAACATACCAGAATGAATACCAATACGGAGGCGCAGCTGTTCTCCCTTCCGGTGTCTGATCTCAAAACGTTTTATTTTTTTGAGAAGATGGAGAGCCATGGACGCAATTTCTCCAGCATGTCTGTTACCGTTACGCACTGGCAGACCACTAACAACCATGTAAGCATCTCCAATTGTCTCAACTTTATACACATCATAGTTTGAGATGATGGAGTCACAGCATGTGTAAAGGTCATTTAGGAGGTCCACAACCTGCAGAAATTGATCAGCAATATCACCATACTTTTCCTTCATTCAGATAATAATACAGCACTTAATACAAATATATTATCAAAGAATATGATTTTAAGTTTGAAGTTATTTTTCCCGTTAATGTACCAAATTCAGGAATAATTATAATAAAAAATAATCTAAATCTTGCCTGGTATTGTAATAAAATGTAAATAGTTAATAATGCTGGCATTCTGTATATTATATTTGAAAAAATTACTTCAAAAGTTGCATATGATTAAGATGACCATTAGACTGTGCCAAGGTCAGATGGTTAGCCACCAGCCTCTCCACGTGGAGACTTGGGTTCAGTCCAGTGCCAGTCAATGTAGGACTGTGGTGAAGAAAGTGATACTGTGACACATTTCCTGAGTACTTGGATTTTTCCCTGTTAGTATCATACCACCAATGCTCCATACTCATTCTTTCACCTATCATGGACACTATATAATTTCAGTAACTGACAGTGTCATTAAATAACGCACTTAAAATAGAATATGATTATCAATATACACAGTTTCAGTATCCATCATTTTGTGGTAACAAAGTAACTTTCACATCATAAGTTGTTATTCACACTGCAGCCTTAGGGCACAAGTGTCCTTGGGTGGGTGCTGAAATGGTTAACGCTTCCTTCCAACAAGTTACATAAAAATTCTAGTAATTACCATGACTTCTTATCAGAATACAGCATATGGATCAGAAATTTCCTACACTGTTCACTTTCCCACACAATCAATCTAACTGTTTCACATTTAAGAAAGATAAGCCACAGCTACAAAAGGCAGCTCAGCTAATAAACATTAATTACCTTAGAGTGTTTGACTGCCCTAGGTAAGTCCATACAACTAAACATAAATTTTCTTCTTCTCTGTTTTTCCCAAAATAAAACTTACGATATGAATTTTGATGTTTTCATGGAGGTGTAATTGAGGATTTGAGTTTTGTGGGATGTGATGCTGAACTATTGGGTGGATGATTTGCAATATTTCAAAGAAATATATTGCCTTTGTTCTCAAGGCCCAAGTGTTGACCCTTGAGAATGAATATGTTCCTCTGAAATGCAGTGAACATCTCATCCAACAAGGCAGTATCACATCCCAAAGGACCAGAATCCTTGCAGTTTATGAGTACGACGGGGGCCAATAACTGTACATGACCATCATCACAGGACAAAAGAGATCAAGTGCAGACGTGGGTAAATAACCATTATAATGTCATCCTAATGTGTTCTCTAATATTTCACGTAACAAACCTGATAATAATTCACAAAACTAGTGCTAATGGCAAGAACCAGTCATGTTTAATCTCACTACATAAGGGTATACGTTTTCAGACTTCACTCTCAGAAACATTCCCAAGTAATATTTGGTTACATCTCAACAAGACTGAAGCCACCATACGCAAGAAAGTAAAAAATAAAAGCAAGTTCACTCTGACACTTAAGAGACACAGGTATTACAATTCCAAGAATTCAAGTGTTTAAATGTCAAAATAGAACAGCAGAAATGTGTTAATTGCAAGAACTACCTGCAATGGCGTGCTGACTGCTGACAGTTCCGTAAAGCCAACAATATCACTGAAGTAAATAGTAACACAATCAAAGCTCTCTGCTTCAACTGGATCTCCTCTCTTTAATGCTTCTGCCACAGTCCTGTAACCAAAACAATAATGCCAGTCATCCATATCTGCCACAGTCCTGCAATCATCAGAGATAATTGTATATATGTTGTAGATGCTCCCACCTCAAAAATAGACTCCCTAATCACTGCCAAAATCAGATAATACCGGAAGCAGGAGGCATAGTTCTCAGATGATCTGACATAAATATATTAGAGTGACCCTGAGAATGGCACAATTACTTACTTTGGCAGCATGCGATGGAGAAGAGCTTCTGTTTTCTTCTTTTCTTCCATGAGCTGATTGGTACGCTCCTGTACCAGACCCTCCAGGTTGTAAGCATACTTCTCCATAATGGCCAGCATATTGTCAAAGATGTTTGGCTTCCTGTACATTAATCATCATGTCATCAATGTGAATTCTAAAATATTTAGTAGGTAGGAATTTCAAAAAGTAGGATAACAGAGTTATAATGGGGAGTTTAGATCTGGTTAACATTTGCCAAACCATTCAAATTTTGGCTAAAGTCAGTCAACCATAACAGACACTGTGTGAAGACTTACAAGCTCTTCTGCATGCATCTCATGTTCAACTGATCCATAAATCACCCAACATTTATTGAAATGAAAAATGTTTGGAACAAAACTTCCAACAAAAATTAAGCTCTTACTTTATGATCAGCATAATTTTCCCCATAAGTTTTAGTTTTTTTATACTTACATAATCAAAAAAGAGCACAGCATCCAGTACACTATGCAAAAATTTCACATCTTGTTAAACTGTGTACTGGTTCAAGCACTGGCTCTTCCAGCTTGTATTTGGCAGGTGCCAGTCCAACATTTTCAATGTTTTGCTCAGTCCCACAATGGACATAATGTAGAACTACAGGAAAATTGCTAATTCCCCATTCCTTTCTAGTTCACCAGAGCCAGTCATCCTCTCATGTTATTCATTACTACACAATATCTGCAGTTCACATATCATTGTTAATCCTTCAGTGATGCTAAGGCTTAAATTCAAACTACTGCCCAGAACATAGATGTTTTAAGTTTACAATGCTGTTGAAAGCATTCACAACTATACCATATGCCAAGGACAGTGATATGTAAAGAATTAAATGCCTGCACAGTGCACACAGCCTGCCATTGACGGATTACATGAGCTATAATCTATCCATCTAGAAGTTGCTGATGCTCCAGACTGGAACTTAGTAACTCTGCCCTCTGCTTCCAAACCAAAATGGGCTGTATGACATGAAACATACAATCCAGCCTGCATCTCCTTCAGCTTCATGCGGACATAACGAATGTCTGGTCTCTGTTCTGGGTCTTCATCCCAGCAGCTTTTCATGCAGCGCAACACATAGTCTGCAATTCCAAGACATTCTGTTGGTGGTCGGAAGATGCGGCCCTCCACTGGGTTACATACCCGTTCCACAATTTCTGAAAACACAAATAACATTCAAGGGGAATATATCTGGTTCCAGAGAGAAAAATACCAAAACCTCTAAATGATCATGCAAATCTTTCTGCAATCCCATGTACTGTATGTATTGTAATGGTTCATGATACTTATGACGTACATAAATCCAATATTAGTTACACTTTTCCATAAAAGCAATTTTTTTTACTCTTGGTTTAAATGGTATGATCCCAAAAAGGAGGCTCAAACTGATAAATATAGATAACACAATTCTCCTTTTACTTCTTCTGCGGCTCTCTATAGCCTCCATCAATTTATAATTACTCCAAACAGAGTGAATCCTTTACACATTCAGTAATAATCCTTGTTCTGGGGCCTCTATCTAAATAGAAAAAAATAATACAAAATAAAATTAATATACTACGTGTCTGAAGAGGAAAATACACAAATTAAAACACAGGCAACTGCCGTGTGAGTCAGGTAATTAGTTATCTTGTGGTCTTAACTGATCCAGTGACAAAGCTTACATTGCTTTCACAATTTCTATATTTACTTATATCTTGTCACAAGGCAGAAGATAAATTGCCAGGTAGTCAACTACTAAAAAGAAACTCATTACAGCTATACACTTAGATTAAATGGAAAGTAAACAAATATAAAAAACACTGAGGAAAGATGAGGGATCAGTCACTGCCAGCGTGCAGTAAGCCTCAAGAAAACACAAGGAAAGGAACACAGAAGTGAGATAAAACACAAAGAAGGAGCAGAATTAAAACAAACAAAAACAGGAATGAGAATTGGCTCTTTTTGGACTCCTTGATCCTGCACATGAAGGCACGTTGATCCCTTGAAACATCGATAACTGCTGCACAATTGAAAGAACATAACACACCAGAAGACTTGAATCTTATAATAGAGGCTCAGCTGTTGATATAATAGAAAGTATGAACATATGCAGCATATATGTTATTCTTTCTATGGCTTCTAAACAAAATTTCCAGACTATAGATTTCAGTTACACAGACTCAATTGCAAGGTGCTATTGCAATGTTTAATTCTAATGCATACATTTTTGCCAGATGCGCAAGTCCCTAATAATAGCATGTACTGCATTTTGAACACAAATGCAGACATCACATTGCTGCAGGTACTGTGCGGTGGGACTATACCTAGAACATTTTAAGATTCACCAACTTAATTAAACTTGTACGGTTACGTGTGGTGAATAAATCATTAGATACGGCTGTGAAACTTCAGACAAGAAATACCAGTTTCTTCATGATTTGTGGCTATATAAATTAAATGCAGCAATTTTTTCTGTACTTTAAAATCTAAATCCCCACAAGCACTAGTGCAGAACATACATTTAATATCTACCAAAATCATATGGTTAATGATTCCATGAAGTTCCATGTCAGATATTTTTCCCTAGGATATCATGGGCTCTGAAAATGGAGGCAGCAATCTCCTGCAACGTGGTGTTCATAACTATTTACTACTCAACAAGGTATCACATCCAAAAAGTCTTTAATCTTCACCAACACTGCTGTAAGAACCTCAAATCTTGCAGATCCAGAAACATTCAGTTTATACAATTGCAGTAAAAAATCTCATGCCTGTAACTTACCTTCATGTGGAATGTCAATTTGGCCCCAAGGACCGGCTCGTCCCATGATCTCATACAGTACTATAGCAAATGAGTAAATGTCCCCCTTTTGAGTTCCTTGGGGTGGAGGATTTGGACTGCGCAGTAATTCAGGTGCTCGCCACAGCTGGCGTCGCAGCTCCTTCTGCTCATGATCGGGCTCCTCTTGACCTGCTACTCATGTCAATGACACATATATCCCAACTCCATATTTTTAGTGCATATGTGATGTAAATATTAATTATTATCTATATTAAATAATTACTGTGTGTATTATTTTGTTAAACATAGAGATATGAAGAACTACTGCAGAGGAAGACCTTGTCCCACACAAAGACATGAAGATTTCTTCTGCCTATTCTCTTCCTTTATTTATCAGACATTGTCTACTCCAAACTGTTCAAGTATGTCATAATATTGTTGACATCTCTTTACATTTTTCAGCTTTAGTTCACAAATAATTTTTATTTACTCAGTATTCAACATGGTTTCAATTAAATTACACCACTTCACATTAGATGTGAACCCAGGAGCTATGCACAGGAACAGATACCCAGTTGCTACTGTCATTAATATGAATTTCCTGCTAGCCTCTCCATATAGCTTAGAATATTTACAGAAACCTAAACACTACATATTTCTTCACATATCTTCTCCCACCTCCTGTCCTCCTCTTAATTTCTTCAAATGTCCACATGCAACGTATAAAAGAATTCTAGTTTCCATTCTAAAGGTGTGGCAACGTGTGCCTGTATTAAACAGGGAAAGTTCCATAAGAATAGTTTAGTCATTTTGGATAGTTTATTGTGTGGTATAAAATTGGGAGATGCATCTCATTGTGACATAACAAATTTATTCTCTATGCCCTAACACAGAATACTCATAAAAGCAGAAGAATTAAAATAACTGCTTTATAAAAATAAGTCTTGATTTCTACAGTCCTGGCAAGATATACACATGGTAGTCATTCAAAAATACGTTAACACACCTTTGAACTCATGGAGACCGAAGTCAGAAATCTGAAGAACCCAGCGTGAATCCACAAGACAGTTGCTGGAGCGAAAGTTGCCATGGGACACAATCTCACTGTCATGCAGATAGATCATTCCCTGAAGCAATACAGAATTCCCATTCATTGCCTAAGTCTCATCCCCAGTTCTGTTGTAATTTCTGAATATCAATACACACATATCACAACACGTAACTCCTTAAATTCAGTCTGAGACCAGTCACTTCAAATGTCCTTTATTTGTTGTACTTCAGTATTTTAAGAAAAGCAGAGGACATTTGATTTTACTAGATTATGGCACAACAGCTGGACCACAGATTCATAGTATACAGGATGCATAATTAACTGAAACTTTTAGTCTAAGTGTACGAAACCAATTAAAAATTTAAGACAGAATTAGTTCTAAATTGCATAAACATATGGAATAACATTAGAAATGAAACAATTTCTTATTTAATTTACCCTCAAACAGTCTTCCAAAAGGATAATATTTCTTCATTATTCTTATAACAAATTACAGAAAAGAATCCACTGAAATGACATACAAAAATTATGAAGTGGATAAATGACCGTACTTTTTCATCACTGAGGTCTGAATTCACCACAAATCTTATTTACCTTCAGAATATCTGACACTAGAGAAGACACAAACATATTGTCAAGGTGTAAGTCTTTGTTAGCCAGCACATCTTCTAGGCTTCCTCTTGCACAATAGGCTGTTAGCACACACAGGTTCCCATGATCCACACAAGCCCCAATGAATGGGATGAGGTTCTCATGTCGAACTTCACGTATCTACAGTCATGATCCAAACACACAACAACAGCAGAAATATTAATTTCCTGCAAGGAAATGGCTCTGAGTGAACAGAATTTATACGGATTAAATCTATTCTTCACACAGTTAGCTTCAAGCATAATCATAGTGTTGTGTTTCAACAGAAATTCCTATAAAATCACTCTCAGAACCCAGCTGCATTATGCACAGCCTGAAAGGGAGAAAGTTGTGTGCTGGTGTGACAGATTTTGGCAAAAAGTGTTTGTGATAATTCCAAAATTCTGGTATACAATATATAATACATGCAACATACCTGCTTTAGTTCCTTGCGGATATTCCTCGTAATGTCAATGCTTCTTTTGTATACAGGTTTAATAGCTATAATGTTTCCACGATATAAGCCTATACGTGTGTAAGCCCTCTTATGGCTTAATTCAGGCTGGTCTACAATAATGCTGCCCCCTACTGGTGAGCCACATCGAAACACACTGTGCCGACAAACTTGAATCTGCCAAGTGTAAAGAGTGAACATGCTCAGACATGAGTGGTCTACTGAAGGAAATTCAGTATAACACTATTTCACAACTAACAGCAACTAAAATCCTTTAATATCTTAACTATTTTAATTCAGACATCTAGGCAAATAAGAGGCAGATTACTGCAGTGAGCTTTGTGATAAACATTATTATAACTGTGATCATAATTATGATGTTTTTTGATGACATCGCACTGTCGTCATCATTTCATGTTACTTTAGTACTGTATTATCTATTAAATATCGTTATCAAGGGATTGCAATGTGCTATAAAATTTTATTCATTTTCTTTCTCTGATTAGCTTTGATTCTCAATTAAATTAACTGTAATATATTTTCTTTTCTTTTCTTTCTTTTCTTTTTGTCCTGGCTTTGTTCTTGTCTTGGATTGTTAATTTCATGTTCTTGTACCTATGCTGACTTTTTTAACTGGCCAGTAGGCTCTTACATCAGCACATAAGCAAATAAGTGAGTAAAGTTAAACTGTTGCCATTGTCACTGTAACAATGTCATTAACTACTAGTAACATCATAAAGAAGACTTTGATATCTTTCAGACACTAAACACACAATTGTGCAGATCACTGCATCACATATTTGCATGGCAAAATTCAAGCATCTGAATCCATGCTACACCAACAAACACGTCCCTGCCTAAAAT
This sequence comes from Coptotermes formosanus, assembly GCA_013340265.1. Lineage (NCBI taxonomy): Eukaryota > Metazoa > Arthropoda > Insecta > Blattodea > Rhinotermitidae > Coptotermes > Coptotermes formosanus. The sequence goes on along the minus strand of BLKM01000389.1, from coordinate 3,058,612 downwards.
AAGAATTCTTTTCATACTTTTATATGCCACACACATGTACAGCAAGAACAAAGAGAAAGGGGAGGAGAGAAGAGGTTGCAAATGGTGAAGGTTGTAGGCAAAAATAAGAATTAATACTTTCATATACTTTCTCTGCACTTGCATTGTTCAGCAAGGCATTATTAGGCCTTAAAAATATATTTATTCATCAATTCTTTAGCCTAAATGAGCTGTGAATGAGTAAGTAAAGAATCAATTGATTCATAAATCATGTCACTGTCCCAAGGATAAAGGAACTCACCATACTCTTGCTTGTGGCTTCAGCTGTCTCTGTAGGGATGATGGTGACATCCCGCATGTCTATCTTCCACAGCAGGCATGCTAATTTCTGCTCATAGCGATAATGCCTGAAGTAAACACAACATTTAGTTTATAAAATCCATTTGCCCATCTGCATACTATAATTAGTGTCAAAACTACTTGTCTTAGAAAGGCTTTAATAAGCACAAACACATACTAAATTTGATTAGGAAATCTGACAGGAATAGATCACGTGCAAGACCTGGGCACTGACAGGCTGGCCAAGGATAGGGTTCATATGTGGGCATTTTTAAATTAGTGAAGAAACCTATGGCAACTGTGATCCATGAAGTTAATTAGGTAAAGAGTCAGTCATAAAGAAGCCATTTCAGCTCCTTTCATTGCATAAAGTCTCTTACCAAATATTTACATGGTTTTCAGGAAAACATCAGTTAGAGAAATTTTTTATAATTTTCTTCAGGAGTGGTATAAAAGTAGATTAATATCACTAACTAAAATATCACATCACCACGCATCTGAAATGAAATGAAATGAAATTCTATGATGAAATTATGAGTCCTACTGTGCTCCACTTGCTTTCATTTAAACAGGGAGACCAGTGAAACTTACAAAAGAAAATCACAGACATCAGTGGTTTGTATTCAAGAATGCCAAACAACCTACACACAAGTTTCATCACAGTGTCTGTAGATTTAAAAATATATACGGTACCTCACAGAGAAGACGCAATAAGTAGCGCTACATATGTATGAGCAATAAGTGATCCCAATCCACTCACTTAAAAGCAAAGATGCTGCCAACAATCAGAAGGGACAAGAGGACAGACAAAGTAACAATCACTCTCCAGTCTGGTCTGTATATGCATTTCTCTCCTTCAAATCCACAGGGCGGCTCAGCCTGGGGTTGAACACCACCAACCCACTTGATTTTTCTTTGATCATCGAAGTATTTGAACTCCTGCAAATCATCATCATCATCATCATCATCATCACCACCACCACTACCACCCCCACCACCACCACCACCACCACCACCACCACCACCACCACCAACAACAACAACAACAACAACAACAACAACAACAAATGATGTCACACTGAAAATACATAATTACCAAAAGAGATGCTAGAAGTGGGTGTCAGAAAGAAAGGCTTCTGTTTACTTACAGATAATTCAGTATTAAACATCACAGTTCACTTGCTCCCAGACCTCCTCAATTTGAAACTGCACTTTGAATGTCGTTGGTTAACAAAATCCCCCACCCAGAAGAAACACATGCATGAATGATAATGTAACATTTTTAAATTCCAGTTACTCCATTTCAGTTTGGAACTTTGTTTACTTCAGACTGGTTAACTACTTAAAACTTCCCCCAGAGTTTAATAGACAGCTTACATAAAACACGCAGATTTTGCTTATTGTTTCTTTAACCCACTGCCATGCCTAACCCATACTATGCAATGACCTTGACTGCTCATTTTCACATCAGAAATACTAAAACATAGCACATTAACAGAAACTTACTAGCTAAGTAATAATGAATGGAGACGTCTTTAAAAATGAATTCCAAGGCTTCAAAAGAGCAGCAACCCTGGCTTGTATGGTCAAAAAGCATCCTTTTGTCAAAATTTGCTGAAGATAATATTAGTATTTTACCAAAGCCAAATTTCAGTTCTCATGTAAACAGGACTAGAAAACATGGATATGAAAAAAATTTTCATTACTACATTTAGCAGGCACTGGCATTATTACATTTCACTGAACTCTAACCAACATGGAATGTTGTGTGTACAGAAATAACTGGCCTCATGGTTCAAAACATTAAACTTAAAATGACGTGAAAGCAAACACAGATAAATTCATATGTAGCTTGAAATGCAGATCCCTTGCACATACCTAATTATAGCTTCCTGATTCAGATTAAAATTAAATGATATGTAAATTGCTACAAAACTGTCAGCTTTGATATTGAAATTACAACATGAAAATTGCCCTTTGAATATTACTGTAGAGAAGGAAAAATGGATTAAGAAATTGTTTGGTATTAAATTGGAAACTGTAAACATCTCATAAAATGATGCTACCTGATTCTTACCCTCTTTCACGCACAGTAAAAGCTGTGGTATCTGGCACCTCCAGAACACAAGGGTTACCTGACACTTTAATTTTCCAGATATTACAGTGTTATACCTAATGTATATGTTAGCAGACATAGCAACATCATGGACAGACCTAACCATTTAATTTGTCACTTGATACATATTATATTCTGTTGAACCTGTTGCACTTTCTATTCCCTTTTCATGACTAGTTACATAACATGGTGTGTGTATATAATCTCAAAGAAAAAAAGGTGCCAATATTTCACCCTTTTAACCATCATATTCACAGTACTACTGCTGGTTGCTGGAGTAGTAACGTGTAAGGGTCATATTAGGCAATTTCTGGCTAACAGAGCTTGCGAAAGCATCCATTGCCAGATATGACAGCTTTTATCATACTTGCCATTTGGGTTGGTTAGTACAGAATTAATCCTTTCAAGAGTGAATGTTGAAGGACCTACAAAACAATTCCATTCTTAATGGAATAATTAGTCCTAGTAAACAAACTTACAGGCAGGTCATGTGGATTGCTGCTTGCATTTGGAGTATACTGGAAGTAGGCCACAGTTTGCATGCTCATACGCAAACTGCCATTTACACTCTCATCATCTAGTAGAGCCACAACAGTATAGTTTCCCTCAGCATCTCCATTTCCATCAATAAACACCTGATAAATTGAAAGTGAACCACATAATTATTTCATATAAAATTGAGTTGCTTTAAATCTGCCTTATACACCATTCAAACATAATCATAACATAATATTTAGTGTAACTGTAATTTCAAATAAACAGAAACATTAGACTCCTTTTCAGTGCATTTACTGAGCACTTTAAGCAGTCTGGATTGGTTCACTTAGAATTTAATGCTTAAGCAAATCATGGTTTCAAAGTGCAGTGTCTCAAGATATTCAGAAGCTAGAACTTGTGTTCAGAATCAGCAATACGTACATCAAAGCCCTGAACAGAGTGATAAGAACGGTTACGAATCTTCTGAAGTACAGCTGAGCCATCCCGAGGATCTTCACCATTCTGGAACACTTCAGTGAGGGCACGAGCATAGATCATGACAGCATCATAGAGATGTGCTGCATCTATCGGCACCTAGCAAAACAAATGTCATCGTTTCACTGAAATACTTCGTATCTTCACACGTGTCTGAATTTGTGTGGCAGTAAATTTTGTCCACAATTTAAAAATAATATGAGCACTCCAGGCTGCTTGTGGAACAGCTCTCCTAAATCCCCTCATTCACCATACAGAGTTTTATATGTTCACATCCCAGCCTGGCTTTTCAAGCCACAATTTTATACATTCCATCAGTCTAATCCACCCATACTCAATACAATACTCCATGCAGCGCCAGCACAAGGTTGTCTGGTGTCCTAGGAGAGCCCTAAGATGGGAACCCACTAACAAGTTTTGATGAATATTTGAGGTTTCTGTGATATGATGCCATAACAATAAGTCACTATTTACCAACCAATATGGCACCATGTCCCAGGAGACTTAAATCTCGTCATCACCACTGAAGATCACTTTGACCACTACAAGGTGACAGCTGAGGTTATCATCAGGTCTTGAGCACTCACTCATTTTCCACTGCACATTTACCCACATTATCAATTCACATAATTTATACTTTGTGTTTTAAACGTTCTCCCTGATGATGGCCCAGCCTTGTCAAAACATGTGGGAGGAATATTAAACTTATATTGTTCTTCATAACAGATTTTGTAATGTCTTGTATGAGGTAAGACATGCTTTGAAAAATATTCTGTCGGGTACAATTGACTATTCCACAACACATATCTTCATGTCTTACATATAAAATAATGAAGCTGAAATATTATTAAGTTACACTTTCAAATTACACTTAGTTCACACATTCCTTTTGTTCAAATCAATAACTTAAATTCACTGAAATCTCTAGTTGTGAGCCATGTTTATGATCAAGGTGAGGTTAAGGGCATGACTTACAGAAATGCTGTCATATATCTTTTCATGGTATGGTACACAGAATGGTGGCCTCAGAGAAAAATTCTTGATTTGTTCACATAACTCCCTGCAACAAGAAATACATGATACAGTACAGCCATGTTAAACTCCAGAAGCAGTGATATAGACCCCCCAGCCACCACATCCAAACATCAATAGGTGGACATAACTACATAAACATGTGCTTCTTTCCTGGTAACCTGTAATTATAGTGTCATGCTCACTGCAATTTTTGGGGGTTACTAACTTGTACTTTGGATTCCGAGGATGGGAAGACGTTAGCTTGAGCACTGATCGAAAGCCCAGAATGATTTTCCGGCTGAAGTTCCGATTATGCAGGTAAGGATCCAGGTACTCTGTGAACAGTAAAACAATAAGTACATCATGGTTGTAAGTACTAGCTCTGTTACATTTGATTTCAGGGTTGTATAAAATATAGGATAAATGTTCTGGAATGTATTTGGTTAAAAGAAACAAAGCAGGCAGTATTTGCATCTCTGTTTACAAGTAACATTTTAACATGACTTAATAAATTCCCTTATTTGATTTCAGTACAGTATATCTTTGAGTGACGAAATTACTCTTGTCTTAAGGATTTTGACACAATTACATTTTAAGCAAAAAATAATCTTCTCACGCTTTTCTATAGTGCCCTTTAGGGACAAAAAATAAAAAAGTCTGAGGTGCTGGGTCAAACTTCAAACCTGACATCCAGTTGAAAACTTGTATCTGGCACCCCTATTCTTTCCTGTCTCACATGGAAGGCCGAGTTTATAATATTACAAGAGCAATAAAAGCAGAGAAATATACCCTACATGTCCTCAACAATTCACTGTCACAGAAAGACACGTTCTCCTTTATGACATTATCATATTTTGAACTTCACAACCACAGGAACAAAATTGATACCAGGTGACAGTTCAAAGTGTAGGCTTTTCACTTAGCTATTAATGTAACATGTGCTACTTTATCATTCTTAAAAAATTAGTTCTTTGGTTCCCTCCCCAACGTTATATTGCAGTACAATCATAAATGCTACTGCCCTAGGTAAAGTCCTACAGTAATCTGGCATGATATGACAATAAAATTATATTTATGGGATTACAGACACCGGTTAAAATTTCATAGGACTCCATCAATGAATTAAAACACTTTTAAAATAAAACAATATTCAGGTCACTATCTCATTTCTTGTAGGGATTATTTTAGAATTTAGAAGTTACTAAAGCAGGACACACAAAAGCAGCAGAAATTTAAGTGGTTTGTGGAACTGGAGAATTCATATAAAATTAAATAATATTTTAGCGATATTTACTGGACCCAAGATGTTAAGATACAATTTAGTCTTATTTTCAGGAAGTAATGTTAACACAGAACCATCTTTTCAAACAAGCACTTACCCCGCTGAACAATGTTGAGTCGATGGTCTGGGTCATAAATCTCATCATCCACAGAAATGATGATGTATTCTCCTTTGTCCAGTAGATGGAGTCTTTGGAGGCAATAAACAAAGTCCACCAGTGCAATGTGCTCTCCCACGAACACATACACTGCACATAAATCAGTGTACAATTCAAGTACAATGTCAGAGATTAGGAGCATCATAATCAAGCAAAAGCTGATTCTGTATTTACAATCATGCTATGCTATCACTCTCCTTCCTTGCATTTAAAGAGATTTCACTAAAACTTACAGCAGCTTTATTTATAAGCTCTATCTCAAGTTTCCTAATAAAATCAAATTATAATTAAAACCAAATAACATATTACCAAAATATCATTTGAATGTTAATGAAACTACCACATTCCATACAGTGTATAATTACGGTATACAATGCACAGACCAGATGCTGATGTATTCCACTCAATTACAATCTCTCTTGTTTTCTGTATGAGTTACAATCATATGCTTTCAAATTTACAACATTTCTAGACAAGGTCTGTAATTTATTAATGCCCTTTTATATGATGCTGTAAACAAAAATGACAGAAGTATTAAACACTATGTATCTACACAACTCATTAACTATGAAAGTATGAATTAAAGTAGTAACACAGCATTAAGCAATCAGCCATCTAAGATATAAGATTGATAAAATGTAACAGTATCTTCGATTACTCAGCAGCTGCATGCTCGTTTGTTCAAAATACAATTAGTCAATAAACTTCATTACCTGTTACCATGACAACATTTCAAAGCAATGTGTTCTTGTAACATTAATCTCAGGCACTCAGTGAACACCTGCTGTCAAGAGTTTCAGTTATGTGCCAAAGTGCTGTGTGCAGAAGCATAACTAAAATTTATAAGTTTCAAATGCATGTCAAATTTAATTTGTTTTACAGAAATTCTGAAATTTACAGGAGATAGGTTTTTAAATTTGTGAGAAGTATATTTTAAATATGTTCCAGTAATTATGAAAGCAAAACACCAACAAGTCTTTCCAGTCTGTGCTTTAAAATAAACACTCAACAACACAGAAATCTTTGAACAAAGCCTAGAAACTGCAAGAAGGAAACATGAAAATGTTTCCTGAATTAGGCACTTTGATGGCTACATTACTACACTGCTTTGCATTTCTGTTTCCTACACATGTCACTGAATTTAGGCGTTCTCAAGTACCACAGTCAAAGTTCATCAGAAGTTTCCTTATTTTGCCATCCTCTACAGTACTTCAAAAATGGTGCTTTACTGTAACTTGGTCTCTAGTCAATGGTACTACAGATGAGAAAATAATTCCCCTGTTGTAGCAGGCATTGATCCAACTTTAAGTTATCCACTTATTGTGGAATTGTTGAAAAAGACTTATTAATTCATTCATAATTTACTAAATAATGTCTTTACACAGGGATCCATTAATTTTCCACACATCTAGGAACCACCTCCAAATTATAGGGACCAGAAGGGTGACATGAAGCACATTGTGCACTGGCAACCCACAATTCTGGAGTAACCTGTGACCCTAACTGTTATCTGGCACTTTCTGCTTGGTACACTTGAACTGATACACATTTTTGTGTATAAGTGAAAACAATGTAATGATTACATTAAAACTATTATGGGCCAGTATACAAAATTAAGTTGGCTGGGTGACCACGTGCCTGGTATTTGTGCACCCCTGTCTTTACAAATGGCTAAGTCATGTAGCAATCAAATGGAAGAATAATTTGTGGGTGACATACTGAAAGATATGTAAATGAAAGTAATAGTTGTCAATTTTAACATACTATTTTGACATCTGCCTGAACAGACTGCGTGCAACCAAAAAAACACCTGGGACAATTGATCTCCGAGACTGAGATTTGAACCTGTGACCTCGTAAATACAAAGCAGAATTTCTGCCTATTTGACTATGACATTACGCGCGCGCGCGCGTGCGTGCGTGTGTGTATGTGTGTGTGGGTCTGTGCTTGTGTGAATGCAGGCAAAAGAAAAACAACAAAAAACTCCTGTATCCAACAACCTGACTTGTATGAAGTAACAGAATATGACAGTTTATCAGGTCATTCCATGTGAAACAGCTGTCCTCAATAACTTTAAATGTAATAAATAGGTTATGCTATATTTAAAAATCCTCAGTAACTCACCCCGAGTTCTCTGGTAGGTTCTTGTTACAATGTTCTCCATCTCCAAAATATGTTGCTCTGTGGAAACATAGTCTGTCTCAGAGAAATGGAAGATATCTGTGATGTTCAAGTTGTATACACTGGCTAGATCCTGGCAAAAGAAAAAAAAATCTGTAAAACAAAACGGTATAGTGATTCATACACGAAGTGAAATTAAATATAACTTTCTCATTATATAATTACACTTAGTGAAAAGCATAATTATGAAGCTCAGCAGTGGGACTTATTCTCCACCCTGTTGTCACTGCTTGGATTCTCTGGCACTGTGAGCATGGACACACTGCCAAGATTACTTTCATTGCGGTGGGGACAGGGCACAGAAAATTTACAAACTTCCATTTATGCCATCTGAGAATATTCTTATGGGTTTTGTAACAGCAGTTGTTAAATGCTATTATGTTAAGGATAAAAATAGATCTTTTAAAAAAGAATAATTTCAACTTTTCGTGTTAATATTTGGTATATCTCCTTTATTTAATTGCAATTTTTTTATTTTTTTTTCAATAATCCCGGCGGGAATATGCGTAGCTTGCTACCCCTTCTCCCTCTTCATCACCCGCCACTGTCATTGGGTTTCATGAATTACAATCGCATTTAGTGGTTTATAATTACATAAATCAAGTTGATATCTTGTTACATTTTTGTAACATAACAAACCAAGAGATCCGCGCTCTTCTGGGATATTACGCAGCGTAGAGTGGTAATTCTGTACCGACGTTTCGGGACAACCTATTGGTCCCGTCTTCGAGGGTCAAGAAGTACCGACGTTTCGAGACAACCCATATGTCCCATCTTTAAGGATCAAGAAGTGGACGTCGTGACCATCGAAGATGGGACCGGTAGGTTGTCCCGAAACGTCGGTACAGAACTACCACTTTACGCTGCGTAATATCAACGAAGAGCGTAGATCTTATCTACACCGCGGTGGAAGCCTGAAATCATGCATATAACATACCAACATTTATTTTAAGATAAAGGTTGCAATAGGATTTGAGGTTTACACATCGGTGGAAATTTAGATTTCTGAATTTTATCGTCCTCCTATTGCCCAAGGTGCCATTAAGCAACCACTGCACTGACTGACAGGTTTACTTAAATATATTCGCCTAATGTTAATTTCCCACATCAAATCTGATAATGGGAACAGCGCAGATGTCCGAAACGTTGGTTTTTAACTCAAATTTGACGTGGCTAATCGCCCGAGACAATTTCAGTGCATTCTTCCGCCAAGAAAACCCCGAATTCCTCACCTTCATGGCCTCCTGCACCTCGCTGCCCCAAGCTGGGCGCTTCCCTGCGACGATGATGAATTTGGTCCACTTGAAGTAAAGAAGCAGGGCAACTACCGACTTAGAAACTTTCGACGATGGCGGCAGGGTGCGGGCGAAGGTGTAGTACACTCTCTTGTCAGAAACGTGAATGTCCGCGCACTTCTGCAACAGTCAGACAGGATTCGGACATGTCAACGCAACAGCCACTAGAGGAATACACTCTCTTGGCAGAAACGTTAATGTCCGTGCACTTCTGCAACAGTGAGACAGGATTTGGACACGTCATCGCGACAGCCACTACAGGAATACACTCTCTTGTCAGAAACGTGAATATCCGTGCACTTCTGCAACAGTCAGACAGGATTTGGACATGTCATCGCGACAGCCACTAGAGGAATACAGGAATAGAGGAACAAACCCCGTGTACTGCGGAACCCGAATAATGTAGCCAGTATAGTGATCACCCTACAGGCTGGACAACCAGGGAACCGTGGTTTGATTCCAAGTAGGACAATGGGTTTCCTCTTCTCCAAAGTTAAGACCTGCTCGGGGGCCCATCCATCCTCCTATTCAACGGACACCGGGGGCTCTTTTCCTGGGGGTAAAGCGGAAGACGCGTGAGGTTACTCATTCATTTCCACCTAGTGCAGAAATTAAGACGGAATGGAGCTATACGTCTACATCTGCTCGCCCATCTGCCTTCATGGAGCGTACAGGGAGAAATTTACTGTTACCTTACCGATATCGGTTATTGTAGAAAGCTTGAGAAAGAGAGAGAAACGAATCGAATAGATAGACGTAATGTACGATAGCTCCATACAAACCAATTGAGTCACCCTGACGATGGAGGCAGTACGTCCCTCTGAAACGTCGGAAAATTTACCCACTACAAGGGGTATAAATCAAAGAGGGACCATCACCTGAAAACAATATTTATATGAAACTAAGTTATCCCTGTCCGCGTGATGAAGGCATACGGAAGGAGCAGAGACACAACGTCAGTCGTGCTTTGTCTCGGCTCTAGATGGAGGTGAGTGGTCAGATGTACGACCCGGCAGCTTTACTCCTGCGCAAAGAACTACCGCGATATCATTATGGATTATTAAGATTAAACACTGTAGAGCTTTACTTAAAACTAGGTTAATGTTCCGTAATCAGAAGTTTCATAAAGTTACCACACTTCTAGTAACTGTTGTTAAATTCTTGAATGAGTAATTTGTGCCCATAAGTTGCTCTGAAGTTATTATAAACCCATTTTCTTATTTCAGTGTTATAGCCTTAATAAAACTTCGCCAAAGGCTACATCCTCAGTGGGGCGTGGATGTCAGAATTCTCTCTCCGGAAGGCTTGCACAACACTGAGATCCTTCACAATGCTGTGTAATAAGGCGTGTATAATAAACTGACAGATTCTGGCTTGCAACTTCTGCACACTGCACAGACGACAGAAAGCGTGCGCACATATTGTGTTATTTCTTTTATAAAACCAAACTAATTACTTAATCGCGATGTGTCTATCCGCGGCTTGAACCCTTTATATAAAGTGAAACACGCTATAGTTTAATAATGACAGAGAATTATTTTACAAATATTAGCTGCTAGCGTAGGTCGTGGTTCGGGTGTTGGCACTCCTGCTTCGTAGTCGCGGGGTCCGAGATTCAAATCTTGGCCCGGAAATCAGCTACGCTGACTGGTGTTTTCCATATTTCACCTCAGACCCTCCAGAAAAGTAGGGGGGGTAGTGACTTGACACACGTCACGACCGCTCCCCATCCACTTTATTAACCTTTTAAAGCCTAGCGGTAACTTTACGTACCACCAGGTTTAACATTAAAAAATTCTACGTGGTGCCCACATTGCGTTTATGTGTTTTGTACGGGTCTCAGAACAAACAGCAACTTTTGCCTTATAAAACATTAAGAGACTGGTTTTTATAACCGAAGTGGAGAGTGTTTACAGCGCGGTACGCACTGAGTCCTTATATAAAACAGATACGCTTCGTCTTTAAAGGGTTAATCATCGTAACTCAGACACCTTTTAATTTCAAATTTGTATTGTCGTTGAATAAACCAAGAATAAGTAGACAAGAACAAATATTATACGAGTGGGCGGCACTGAGGAGAGACTGAAATTTTCCGACCGATCTACACTATAACTAACTGAATGGAGCTAAATTCTTCTCCATAAACTAGCAGTTGCTCAGCTGTACACAATATTAAGTAGCATTATATTCCTACAACGAATGCTTATACAATTCATTTACGAAGTAAAAATCTCCGAGACGGCAGGAACGGTCTTTCATATTGCAGCACAGCTTTACCAAAACATCAAAACACAGACACTCTGTTTCTCTCCCCTCTCGCGCTCTTTCTTTCCCGTTCATCGGTTATTTAATCTCCCCGACTTACATAAAGATGATAAAACTGCTCACGTCCACATAGTCTTAGGTATAAAGTTTTGAAATTAATGGCACGTCAAACGCATACAAATGTTTAGAGGCTGCAGTAACGTGAACAGCACTGTCCTGACTGACGGTGGGTACAGAGTGCAGAATGCAACATGGAGGACTGTAGTTCCATCACAACAAATCTTAGTGACACTTCAATAATGAGCAAAGCCTTTATCGTTGCTAGATCCCTGGACTTCACTTAACTGGCTATGTGTTACTTTTAACCTCCATTACTTCCTGAAATAAAAAGGAAAAAGAACGTCGATAAGGTCGCCATACTGTGTGTGTGTGTGTGTGTGTGTGTGTGTGTGTGTGTGTGTGTGTCCATGTGTTCTCTTCGAATTTTCAACAATTCATCAATTTGACGTAACGACGCCAATTGGCGTTTCCTTGAATGATGAATTTTACCCGCGTGTTTTATCTCTGCACCATAACAACTGCTCGAACTTGAACTTTCCTTTAAGTAGGATATCCCCGTATCCTAGCAACGGCCCCAATTTGTGTTTTCTCCAATGAACGGCTCCCGTTTGGAGTTCCCACGAGGGATCGGTTTTCGTGCATACAACAGCAACGTGGAACAGCTGTTTCGTGTTTTCCTCCTTAACACGAGCAGGTTTCAATTCATATTTTTCCGCTGTGATCACTAGATCCAAAAATATATAACATGATGGACAGAAGGACGGACACTGTGATTTACTTATGTGCGTACATTCTAAAAAATATTGCTGGTACACGTATGTGTTTAATCCTAAAATTTAAATAAAAAGCGGCACATCAAAAGAAAACGTCACCGACATTATTAATTTCCAAATGGTAAATGCTCACGCAACTTATACAACATAGATTTTGAAAAGAGACGACAGCAGAAAGCCATTCAATGCTACGACATGTTTCAGCGTCTCACAACACACAACTTACATTCTCGCAAACTTAGTATTGCACTGCGCATGTTCCGTGCAATCGATACATATAACAAGTTCATCACCAACAAACTGCACTAATTCCTGAGCATAAAACACTGCTACATGTTTCGGCTACAGGATTATTCATGGTGCATAAACAGTGTATCAACATATGCACGTAGAATTTGCTACTCGATTAAACTCGAAGAGATTTCACTATTTCAAAATGTTTTTTATGCAGCAGATTTCAATAACTGTCTTGTATTATAATAATTTTAAAATAGCATTTAAATGTAACACTGTACATTGATGTTTAATAGCAAATTGGCATTACATAAGGTAACATTTACAGGTGACAAGCTGCATAATATAACTGTATACGTCTTTAGTATTGATAGTCCCTGAAGATAGCAAGGTACAATGGCCGAAACATGCAGGAGTGCTTTATATTCATGAATTAGTGTAATTTATGTGTCGCACTTGTTTATATCATATTCTCGCAGTTTAAAGCCATATATGACATGAACGGTGATTTTTTGGAACTTCAACATGAAGTTTTATTCGTAATCAACAGCCTATAATCCAAAAAAACGGATTTAACAGTTCAAAACTAAGAATGTAAATGTACTTGTCGACCAGTTTTACATGATCTTATCACGTATTGTGTTGTTCTCTAGCATCTGCTGAGTAAGGTAATGTATTTAACCTTTTAAAGCCTAGCGGTAACTTTACGTACCACCAGGTTTAACATTAAAAAATTCTACGTGGTGCCCACATTGCGTTTATGTGTTTTGTACGGATCTCAGAACAAACAGCAACTTTTGCCTTATAAAACATTAAGAGACTGGTTTTTATAACCGAAGTGGAGACTGTTTACAGCGCGGTACGCACTGAGTCCTTATGTAAAACAAACATGTTTCGTCTTCAAAGGGTTAATCTTATTAGAGTAGGCCATTATGCTCTTATGACACAAACTGATGCGGTCTTATCCTTTGATGGATCTACTGTTACTAGCTGTGTGTCACACAGAAGCCATTACCGCGGCAAATTGTACGTACATCACAGTCGGACAGCAGCGATTAGATTCTGATGTTTTATCTTCATTCTATTACAGTTTAATAAACCCTTTCTTCTCCTCAAGCAATTACCTTACTTTTTTTTGTTACCAAAGCAGGAAAAACTGTTTGCAAGATTAAGGGTTTCCTAGGTAAATGGTAGGCAAATATTCTGAGAGCTATTTCACAGTTTCAAGCATTTTCTATATAAACTGTAGGCATAAATTCTCATGAAATTACTGAAACACTAGCATTTCACCAAACGGTCTCCAAAATATCGATTACAATCAAAGCCCCACTCAAATCTGCATAACTCTTGTAGTTCAGCGACCATCCTTCAGTATTCTAAGAAACAATCAAGTTGGTTCAAAGTGGATAACTTCTAACTTTCATTAGGGAGGTCACAGTTCGAGTCCTGGCCGCCACACCGACTATCCTGAGTGAGAATTTTCGCACATTCATCAGTACTTCCGGGCATATTCCGGGACAGTACTTTAAAACAAGCCATGGCCACTTCGTTCCACATTCTTTCCACCTCTTATTCCTTATACAATCATTCGAAGTTAAAACAATCTGAGTTACTGATAGCATCGATACATAAAAGGTGGTCCTATAACAAGCCATGAAAGCCCCAAGGGGTAGTAGAGGTGCACATGTATTCTTTCTTTAACACCAGCGCCAGATGGGGGTGTGTGCTAAAAGCCACATCCCGGCTTCATTATCGTTGGGAGCGATAAATAAAGTGCAAATACGTACAGACAACTGAGGCGTGAAGGTGTCCATTGGATTACACTGACAGGAGAACAGGGTTCAATAACCCAGCAGTTCTGAGTATTGTGATGAATCCAGGTTTCACGACAGAGGTGTATTTCTTGACTGTTCAAAAAATACCAACTGCCTAAAGAAAAATCTGAACTTTGAAAGATCAAAATCGATTTATGAAAAAAAAAGGCTCCCAGTATTTCTCCTGCAACTGACATATCGGTAAGGATGGCCATATTACGGGTGTCATTTGCGTTCCTGAATCTCTTGGCAGTGTTTTCAAATCCTATACGAGACACATCCCACGCTCTCTCCCTCGCACAGTGACTTATGACGCATTTAAGTTAGCGTTTATATACGTCAAAGAAGTCCAAACCGTTTATCTCCTGCAGAGTGATAACGTAAACTAATACGTTGTGGCAAGTTAATGGCAAGTTACGCCACTGATACCAGAAATAAACACACAAACTGAGCTAAGTATAGGGACAGTTGATCACGATACAACTTCATGATACCGACGATATTAAGCTTGTATCCACATGAAAGATGGCTAAACATGCTGTAGGCAACATATACCAGTAGCATAACGCAAAGTAAGTGAATGCATACACTTACTGGGGAAGAACTGTCAATCTGCCCCACGTTTCAGCTCCATATACTGAAAAGATTTCGACATAATTTTAAACCGGAGGCCTACATAAAACTTCTTGAGGAATAAGCTCTTAATAATCATCGCTGTATTAAACTACAGACTTCAAAAACAAGCGCTGAAGGGAATAAGTACAATAAATAATTTTGTACAAAGATGAGCTTCACAGTACGTACTCTTCAACAAATCGAGAAGGATGGGATAGGCGGGGCCTGTAACCTGCACGTGGGAGGTAAGAAGTGCATACAAACAACATTTTGCTCAGTAATCAATAACTCCCCCCGTCAAACACAAACTTCGTGTATGAATATTCAAGTCTTATGCGATGTTAACGAGCTGGCGACTGGTAAGTACCGATTTCCCGCCTCTTAAGGTGCCTCTGTTTCCTGAAAAATGGCACCGAAAATCACCCTGCGTCGTAACACCGGACAATGAATTGTGACATATATATAGGCAATTAAAGCCGCAAAAATACTTTGTAGCGTCTTATGAGGCGGGAAATACGGTACTTACCGACGTTGCGGGAGATCGCAATGCCTTCATCTTCAGGATCAAGCCGTCATAGAAGAATATGTATATATGTATGTATGTATATATATACAGGGCGTTCCTAAATTATTTATAAAAAACTACGGTGTAATAACACAGAAAGTAGAAAACCTACAGTATTATGATATACATCACAAAATGCAGTGCCTGTTTGAGTTTCATCTACAGATATTCACAGGTGCTCAATGTGGTTTCCTCATGTCACGCGGCAGATGTCCCATCTGTAAGCGACTTCGTCCCAAATCCTATGAATCATGTCCGCATCTATCGTCGCAACCGCTTCTGTTATTCGTGCCCGTAATTCTTCCAAAATTTCAGGAAGAGGTAGAATAAAAACTTTGTCTTTAACGTATCCCAACACAGAAAAGTCCAGGGGTGTTAAATCAGGCGATCGTGGTGGCCAAGCTATCGTTCCACGAAATCGCTTACAGATGGGACATCTGCCGCGTGACACGAGGAAACCACATTGAACACCTGTGAATATTTGTAGATAAAACTTAAACGTATATTGCATTTCTACTTTCTGTGTTATTACACCTTAGTTTTGTATAACTAATTTAGGAACATCACACACACACACACACACACACACACACATATATACATATATATATATATAAAACTTCACCGTGTTACAGCGTGTATTTTTCATGGGTCCATCATGGATATCAGCAATGGGAAGTAACAAGTCAAGTAATAACTTAACGTGTATATAAATGTAAATAAATCAAATGAATGCCATGTTTCTTCTTCGTTACTGCTGGTATTAGTCCGTAATTTTTTCCCTTGTGCTCACTGTTATATACAATAATGTGTAAACTGTCCATCTTGTGTGAATACAGGCACTGGCGTGTTTTAGGGTAATTAATTTTGAGTTACTCTACAAAAGTGATTTTTTGTTTCCGAGATAATTTTGCTTACTGTGTAGATTCTAGGATTTGGAAGGTTCTTTTTATTTACTTTATTTTATTATCTACAGCCGAGATAGCTCAGTCAATATAGTAAATTTGCTACAGGCTGGGCGATCTGGTTTGAATGCCGGCAGGGCCTAAATAACGGTACTTCAGAACGTATGAACTGGCTCTGGGCGCCACTCACTCCTTGAGTACGGGGGGCTTTCATCCCTAACGGCGAAGTGGCATCGTCGTGAAATTGAACACCACCTTTATCTAGTGCCGAGTTTAAGAATGAGACGATATAACCTCTTCTCCCCTCACACACCTTTAAAGCGTGCACACGTACAACTTTACCTTTATCACTTATCCAGCTATCTGCTCAGTAAGCAATGAAATAATAGGTTCATGTAACGTCATCACAGGTATGTGCTATAAATATACATGGAGTTTCTGTTTGCCGGAGTTTGACACGCATAATATGTTATGCTACAAATGAAAATTACACTTTAATCTGAAAACTAGTAGAGATTAGTTTGGATAATACGACGTAAATCGGATTCGACTGTTAAAACGCACCTTAAACAAATCCGGTGCGAGTATATGGACTGATTTCAACACGATCAGATCTGCGTTCGGCAGCAAGCTTTTGTGGACACAGTAATGGACTTCCCACTTACACAAAAAGCAATGAATCTGCTTCTCAGCTGACCCACTATTAGCTTAGCAACAAAGACATTGCTCCATGGAATTAATCAGAATTACACATAAGAGTCGGTGGTGTAAAATATAGAGTTTATCCTAAATATACAAAAATATAACGTCTACGTTAATAAATTCTTATATCAGTAATTACAACTGACATGTGCCACAAACTAAGCAACTTCTTTCACGATAAAGAACAGGACACGAAATTCCCACATTATACGTAACCTACATGTTGCTCGCGAGGTTTATGACTGCATTCACAGGAACTGCGCCATTGGACACACGCTTGAGAGAGGTTAATCTAGCTCGCGTTCGGTATTTTTCTAAGAAACCTTTACCAAAGGTTTATAAATACATAGAGGTATTATGTACAAATATATAATTAACCGTAAACACACTAGTGGTTACATTACGCACCAACAGGTTTAACATTAAAAAATCATACTTTCTGAACTCAAGAGTGTAATTACGCACTTTTCATAGATGTCAGAACACAGAGCGATTATTTCCCTACACAGAACTAACTGATCGGTTTTTAAAACTGAGATGCAGTGTCTACTGTGCGGTACGAAAGAAATATTTCAATAAAATGAAGGTTAATCTTAGTCTTTAGATTATTAAAATAACACTGCCAAGCAATACTAATGTCGACAGTGGGTGTAATACAGTTCACTATGGACTGCATAACAGAATGCCCTCAGAACACAGCACCTGCTACAGTCCATAAAGTAACACGTCCCACTTCATCGCAGTGGAGCCCCATTTAACTTTTGTGTCACGCTCACGGATCGTTTCAAAGTAATCTGTTCTGATGTTAAAATGTATGGTGCATATGGCGAGGCAGAATTTCCTTGTCTTACTCCGAAGCACGTGACCTCAAATAGAAGCAACCCCACACTTTATATGTAAGTCGAGCCCGTTAAAAATTTAAAACGCGATGTCTAATGAAGTGCCGTGAAGTCTCTCTTCATTACAGTAGCACAAAAATTCAGAATATATCTTGTTAATAAGAAAGAAATTCAGTTATTTATTATTAAATCAATATGAAGTAAAAAACCGTGTCTTATATGGAGAACACGTGAGTCCGTCTGTCTCGAACCCAGTACCACCAACTAAACCACTTTTCGGATTTTCATGAAATTCAGCGGAGTTCTTTACAAAGAAACTTGCCAGGAAGCGTGAGTTATGTGAAAATCAGCTCAGTGACAGTCACAATTAACTTACGGGCGTAAGTAGATTTCCGCCCGTAGTGCCCATATTTACTGACAGACTTCGGCGACAGTAGCCGAAATGTCCACCTCATTCCGTTTATCAATGATTTCAGGCTTCCGCCGCGGTGTAAATGAGATCTTCGCTCTTCTAGGATGTTACGCAGCGTAGATTGGTACTTACCGACGTTTCGGACAACCTATCGGTCCCATCTTCAAGTGTCAAGAAGAGACCGATAGGTTGGCGCAAAAGATCGGTAACTACCAAACCACGCTGCCAACATTTCGAGACAATTTATCGGTCCCATCTTCAATGGACAAAATAGGAAGGACAGGTTGTCCCGAAACGTCGGTATCTAAGTATCAATCCACGCTGCCGGCATTTCGGAACAACTTATCGTACCACCTTCAAGGGTAGAGAGGCGACCGACTGGTTGTTCCGGAACATCAGCAAACTACCACTCTACACCGCGTAACAGCCCAGAAAGGCGAAGATAAGTTGAGCAATTGCAAGTTTCATGAAAATTGGTGCAGCAAAGACCATGCGTTACTTGTGAGCGTAAATAAAATTTTCCCCTTATTTTCTACATTTTTCTTCCGAGTGGGGGTAACGTGCAATAATATTGGAGACGTCTACAGGGGCTGCTGAATAACTGCGAGTTTCGTGAAAATTGGCGCAATGAAAACCATACCCATACCACACTTGAGGGCGTAAATCAATTTCCATCCGTGTGATCACATTTACTGTTTACCATGGGGGAAATCCATTATAAGAGATCTGCATATAATATTGTTAAAGTATATGTGTTTTTCGAGAAAATCGGGGCAGAGAAGGCCGTGCTTTCTAGTGGCCGTAAATAAAACTGCATTTTTACGCATGCACCGTAATACCGTGCGACATTCTGAAAGCAAATAACGCCCTGGTAAAGTCCGTGTACTGCGTCATGAAGTACACAATTTGCAAACTTGTTTATTTACGTAATGACTTGCAAGCCTAATAGCATGTTACAAAGACAGCGTAAGCACAAGGAGACAACAGACAGACATGACCAAGAAGAGAGCAAACCCAGGACCAGAAAGGCGGTAATAATAATAATAATAATAATAATAATAATAATAATAATAATATAAAACAGATAATTAATATTGCAGAATATCTCAACAAAAGGTATAAAGAAGACCAGTTTGTAAATATTATAACAAGCCACGACAGCAGTCAGCCAAATATGAATTCAACAGTTAAAGCAGCAGCGAAGATCATAGATGAATTAAGTCAATCAAACGAGAAGAATGACATGAAACAAGATGGAATACAAAATACAAAGGCAAGATTGGCAGAGTCCTTAAAGGAAAAATGGGAAAATAAGGTAATGCATGGCCAGTACATTAGAAGCATTGATAAGCAGCTCATTAGCGAGGAAGACACGTTCCTCTAGCTGTCAAAGGGAGACCTGAAAGCAGAAACAGAAAGTGAAATAGTGGCAGCACAGGACCAAGCACTACGAAAAAAAAATACCGTGCAACAGAAATATTGCAAACAGAAACAGATAGTAAATGCAGATTATGTCACCAATTTGAGGAGACAGTAGACCACATTATGTCAGCGTGCCCAATATTGGCAAAAGAACAATACATCAAGCGACATGATAGAGTGTGTCCTCAACTACACTTCAACATATGTAAGGAACCAGGGGTAAAATTAGACAGTGAACTCTGGTATGAACATGTACCAAAATCAGTAGAAACAAGTCAAGTGGGCAAGGTAACCATATTCTGGAATCAACAAGTGCAAACCGACAGAACCATCCCCAACAATAAACCAGACATCATAATCCGGGATAATGAAAAAGCAACATGTATGCTAATTGATGTGGTAATCCCGGGAGAAAGAAATGTGATAAAGAAAGAAGCTGAGAAAATTCTAAAATATAAAGACCTCATAACAGCAATCCAGCGCATGTGGAATGTAAAAACAAAGGTGACGCCAGTTATAATAGGAGCAACTGGAACCATTTCAAAATCCTTCAGAAAATACTTGAGCAGCATACCAGGAAAGCACGATATCAAGGAACTACAGAAAACAGCTATACTGGGCACAGCACATATACTGCGGAAAGTGCTAATGTAGAAGCACAGAAGAGTTTAATATTGAAGACAGCGTTATATGCACCATTAACAGTAGGCGCGGAATAGCTGCGACACTGTATACCCTAGAAACATGGTTTGTTTCAGGTATAGAAGTGTGGATACCCTGCATAAAGGAGAGGATGATAATAATAATAATAATGTGCCACATGCCCCGCCTATCTTATCCTCCTTGATTTGATGATCCGAATAATATTTGGTATGGAGGAAAAATCATACACTCCTCAATATGCAGTTTTCTCTCTCTCCTCTTACTCCCTCCTCCCAGGCACAAATATCTTACTCAGTACCCGATTCACGAACACCCTCGCCCTGTAGTCTTGCCTTAATGTTAGACATGACGTTTCAAACCCACACGAAACAACGGACAAAATTGTACTCGTAGCCCATTATATTTTAATCTTCATGATCTTACGCAGCAAGGTGGAAGAAATAGGATTCTGGACCGCAAGGTAGCAGGCACTTCTGGAGTTCGATGCGTGCAATTTTGGTTTGATAGAGTAGGAGTTCCCAAATATTGGAAGTCCGCAACATTTTCAAAGGGTGTGTTATCTATCAGTATGTTGTAATTTTCTCTTTCTTTCTGTTGACGGGATGCGATCACATAGCACTACTTAATTTTCTCAATATTTACTTCCAGACCACCCTCCGTAGCTATAAGAGGAAAACAAATTTAATACGAGTGACACAAAAACAACCGAAACATGTAGTTACGTAACTCAACATGCGCCAACTCACTAGAAATATCAGTTGTTGCAGAAAAAATCTGTTTAAGTTATTGTTATTTCTATGATACCAAGAAAAGTAAGAAACACTGGCGTCCTGCTGCCAAGGTCAGGAAGTCTGTGTTAGGGATAAAGTTTGCACATCTGCACAGCATGTAGTAAACAAGATTAACCTCTCGTCACTTCCAATAGCGCCCCCGAACGTAACACGTGCTGAGATGTGATCAGGTCCGATACACTTCGGAGACTGAAATAACACGGTCCCTTAAGTATAGAGCATTGAACCAACAGCCGCAGCAAATGATCCTGAAACTCCGACCACTAATTCCCTCCCGCGGAACGAGGCAATACAGATAACACCATGTAGCACGGTTCTTACTGCAGGGGTGCACAAACCCCGGGCGCCATTTCGCTCGTGTGACTAAATTTTGCACGTTGGCACATAATACGTATGTGTCCTCAGCATGTAACTTGCTGCACGGCACTCTTCTGAGGCCTGGAATTTTTAATGCGGCTCCTGGATTTTTTGAGACCCCCTGCTTTACTGAGACGTTGATAGTTGCTTAAGATATCCTAAAGGGCTTGAAGTTTCATTACTGCCTTCATGAGAGTCAACCAAGTCCCTGGACCGTATCCTGAGCCAGTCTAATCCAATTAACACTCCCACAGATTAATGTGAATACTGAGTTTCCATCTACGTACAGGTATTCCAAGTTGTCCCTCCTCTTCAACTTTCATAACATTCACAAATTTTTGTACGTATTTATAATTTCCCCCATCCATGATAATCCTTCTCCTTAGCCTTAATATTTGGAACGCGGTAAAACTTATGAAAGCACTCAAAGCGCAATCTTCTCCAGCTTTCTGTTGCTTTCTCCTATGATCCTAATGTTCTTCTCAGCTTTGAGTTCTCCAGAGTCATCCAACTACCTTATTCAAGCGACTGAGCCTTTATAACTGATCCCCGCCATCAGAATTCCCGTTCCTTCAACAAGTTACAGCCCGATACTCCGTCACGTCCAACACACAGTACAGGAGCTGGGGTACTCCACATACAAATGGACGTAGGGCACCCGAGAATCGCTCTTCATGTTTTCGTCCCGCGTACAAAAAGCCAGACAGCTGCGGAATTTCGCCAACATGACAACTTTGACGGCTAAACTCAAAGTGCAATAGTGCAATGTCTCATATGTTTCCTGGACATAATAAACACGTTCCTAAACGTCAGTCTATAGGAAGAACACAGGCTGAGGTAGCTTGAGAACAAGATGCTCAGAAGAACTGTGGCTTACACGATAGGAGTACAGAAGAATGGAGAACACAATAAAATTATTTTAATAATTTTTACAATTTGGAGGTACGCCTATTATGCGGATGATGGAAATGAGTATTTAATAGGCGTGGTGTTTATCAAGCATGGGGACAATTGAATGCTTCGTGATAGGGGTAAAGCTAAACGTAAACCGGACGTAAATAGCAGAATCATATACAGACATTATTTCATGTGACCAGTATCGTTTGTAGCTCCCCACTGGCTCGCTTGTCGTGTAAAACATAGTTCAGTCAGCGCTCGCCCACACACGCGTTGGAATAGGAGCGGGAATTGATAAACGATATGGGTAAGAGAGAAAATGGCCCTGTATTGAAATGAGTAGGCCTAAAAAATAAGCAGGATATGAATATGTCTGGATTCATCTACTCAGAATAGCATCCAGTGATATATGTAGCCATTTATTATTTGAAAAAAAATAATTATAAATAGCTAAACTGCGCAAAGACGCCTGCTTGTCACTTTAACCCTTTAAAGACGAAGCGTATCTGTTTTATATAAGAACTCAGCGCGTACCGCGCTGTAAACACTCTCCACTTGGGTTATAAAAACCAATTTCTTAATGTTTTATAAGGCAAAAGTTGCTGTTTGTTCTGAGATCCGTACAAAACACATAAACGTAATGTGGGCACCACGTAGAATTTTTTAATGTTAAAGCTGGTGGTACGTAAAGATACCGCTAGGCTTTAAAAGGTTAGGATGTACACAGTACTCATAAAACATGTTACAGGTACCCGTTCTGGTTGTTTACGGAGTAGTTACATAAATTCAACAAACTTACTTTCTTATTTCTGTATAAATTATTAATATTTTGTAATATGTATACTGCACATTTTGTTTACCGATCGGGCAAACAGCATTTCCAAAATATTTATTTCACACACCCGCCATGGTGTTACTCAATACACTACGAAAGAGATTACCTTAAAAAAAAAAGTCATACAAAACGTTTCCGGACCCTACATTAAGTACCGCTAGTGTAGCTGCCACAGCAGAAAAATACTCGTACTGGTATAGTTGACGGAAGTGAATTGAAAGGCTTAAGACACGGTAACACATGACATTTACACAAAGTTCTATTACAATTTGTCAGTTAATTGGAACGTTTTGTGTAGAGCTGCCCCACCTGACACATACCTACCCCTGCAAAATAGCGTAAATATCAACTGATGACCCTAAATATCTGCGTCACAAAATTCGGTTACACATTTTCGAAGAAAACTGTAAGGAAAACGCCGTTCGCCGGGCATCGCCGGCAACTTCTCCGACTCCTGCGTTCCGTGGGTATGCATAACCGAAGGCCAACAGGCGTTAAGTATTTTCTCTTCTGGATTGGTCAAGTGTGTTATAAAGTCATACAGACTGAAAAAGACATTCCCTTTGTAAAATATTTCTGCGAAAACCTTTACGTTAACTGAAGCGAACACGCAATAATTAAAAACAGCCAATTTCGAGAATAATTACTGGCAACGTGAGAGAAAGGCAAGATTTACTGGAACACCGTGTAATTTTTATATGGGTGTTCTCCGTAACGGCATTTCACGAGCTGTGAGCACTCTGAAGCAAATCCGGCAGCGGAAAATCCAATGCACCAACTACCTGGCATACTAACTGCGTTTCGAAAACAGCTTTCGTGATGAGATGGCAGACTTATCTTGAATTTACAATTTCGCCAAACGGTTTCATGAAAGAAGAGGATCAAGAGAAAGCGCCTAATTTGGAATAGGAATAACAAAGAAAAGCCAACAATGAGACTGGACAGCTCGGTAGGTATAGTGACTTGGTTACATGCTGAACGACCGTTGTTAGATTCCAGGCAGGTGAAAGACGTTTCGTCTTCTCCGGCGTGCAGACCGGCTCTGGGATAAACTCAGCCTCCTATGCAATTGGTACGGCGGGGTTGTTTACAAGGGGGTAAAACGGCAGAAGCGTGACGCCCACCACTCAATTACGTCTAAAACCGACGTTAATAACGAGCGTAACTGTAATCTTAATCCCCGATATTCCTTGATGTGGTGCACAGGAACAAATTTACCCTCAGTTTCTTATAAAAAGGCCAATTAGTTGCTCCTGAACACAAAAAACCTGCCTACTGGTTTGGAGATGATGGATTAAACTAGGATGAGAAATTTGTTTGCAAAATCAGAAAGCAAAAATAAAACACCGTCATTATAACTGTGATTCGCATATCGTATGAATTATAATACAGCAGTAATTCAATGGAACTGCATCAAGATCCCAAGTATAATTATGTAGTAATTTTGTTTATTGAGGCCAATTTCCCATTTTCTATGCTTCTTCTGTCCTTGCTTATGACTACAGAAATGCCAAGGCTGCTGAATATTTTCCTCAGTGGCAGTATACATTATGAGCCATAAACACAGATATGAGCTCCAGCTATTCTGCGACGACGAAAAAACGTTCTGTCGAGTTCCCCGGTCGCTGTACTCGGAAGTATATTAAACAGTTTTGTCTCAGAGTACGTGATACGAATTCTGAAGTTCATGGATCGAATCCTGTCCCTTCCTGAATCCTTGACATTGTTGCTCCAAAAATATAATCCCGTGAAAACGGATGAATTTCTTTTGCGAAGCACAGCAAAACTTTTATTCCCAAGTGAAAATGAACGCAGCGATTTCCTTCACGATTAACGGCGACAGAGTTAAGATGATAGGTGATGACATGACGCTAAGCGAAACGCTGTTTAAGGAGTTGTATTCACTAAGAAACGGATTTCTGCAGAGTTCATAAATTGGTACAAATAAGATTGGCAAGGTTCATTCCTAAGAAGTGTTTACATTTTTAATTGAACACTTTACGGTTTTTTTAACCTGCTTCGTCTTAACGTTCACCTGTTGCAAAACTTCAACGAATGTTACAGAACTTAACTTTCATCATCGTGTTCATAAAATAATGCCACTGAAAACTATTCCTAGCTCAAGCAATAAATTTCAAGCACTATTTATTTAAAATCAACTTAACGTTGTCCTCGCCTCTACAATAACGTTTTCCAAACGGTATCTTCATCTTCCACATCTACAATCATGTTTCTCAAAGATTATATCAAAATTAACTTTTTGTCTAAAGGTTTCTAAGCTTTTCGCACCTTTCCCACGTGTGCTATACGTCCTTCCGTTCTCTTTGCTCCTAATCTGACCTTCCTACTAATATGTGGTAATAGTACAAATTACTGAGCCCCTAATGATGTATGGGGTCTTCTCCATATTCCTGTTACCTTCTCCGAGGTTCAAGCATTCTCCCCAATTATGTATGGGGTCTTCTCCATATTCCTGTTACCTTCTCCGAGGTTCAAGCATTCTCCCCAATTATGTATGGGGTCTTCTCCATATTCCTGTTACCTTCTCCGAAGTTCAAGCATTCTCCCCAATTATGTATGGGGTCTTCTCCATATTCCTGTTACCTTCTCTGAGGTTCAAGCTTTCTCCCAAGCACCCAGTTTTCAAATATGCACATTCATATCTTAGGCTTGGAGACCAACTTTCACACATGTACAAACATTACGTAAAATTACACTCTGGTTTATTTTCATCTTTAAATTTTTAGACAGGAAGAGGGCATAAATGTTGCTCTTAGCTGTAAGACACTACTGATACACAGGAGTTTCCAAACTCACGTATGATATCATGGGCAAGTTCCACGCCGCAGCAACCAACGCCTCCGAGCGACAGGTGTCATCAGGCCCAATAAAGGCGATTGTGCCATTGTCTCTCATCTCCGTCATGACGCGGATCGCCAGAGTCGCCAGAGATGACTGGCGACTCTGATGTGTGCCGATGTCTGCCGCCAGATACCGTAAGCGCCTCCCTGGCAACATCACAACCAAATACATTTGTTTTAAGTTATGCAGCCAAAACATGAGTTTGAATATGCAAATATGTATTGATTAGAATTACCGTCTCATATTTGATTGGTCTGCGTTCTGACTGTCGGCCCAGAGTTGTTACTGTGCTATATATATTGTCAGTGGTTTTGTTTAGGCTACGCAGGTAAACTCTTGGATATTAATTTAAAATAACCCATAGTTGTTTCCTTCCACATATTTGTCAATTAATTATTCGTAATAATTCTGCCATTCAACTTATATAATACGCACAAATTAGAAAGCCTTGTTAAATAAATTAATATACAAATGGAAACTTGGGGTTAGTTGAGCTGGTTAGATGATTCGTAATTTAATTACCCGGTCTGAACAGCAGAATGAGAAATGGAATGAATATAAGTTGCCAAATGTGAAGAATATGTGAAGAACTGGACGTTGCCTAATTCAAAGACTGAAGAATGATATAACACAAAGCGTGTGACAGCCGACACGCGAACAGGATACAGGTTGGCGATGTTCCCACACAGAAAAATTGTTGTCCACGTCTTGAATGGAGTATTGTTACTATCCAAAGCAGTGGTTCCGAACAGAGATAACAAAGACTGCTCTCCCATTACACCGGTTAACAGTACTACATAACTCGTATTGTTATTGTTGTTATTATTATTATTATTATTATTATTATTTGTCAAAAACCTGTTACATAAATACAGTTTCCTATACAGTCTACTTACTGACAACGTCTCTCACTAAACGGGAGAAGAAAAAACAGTCTCCACAAGCGTTAATTTTGTCGGATATAACCTACGTTTATCATGGCCACGTTCTTTACTGTTGACTCATAATAAACAATTCTTGCGTAACGTGTATATACGCTTATAGTCCATCTCTGTACCCCTTGTGAAGCGAAACCCAAAAGGAAAAGTTCGCATGGCCTAACCGTAATCCCTGCTGTCCAGCCTAACACCAGTCACTTTGGACTGAGCCGTCCCGCCTCAAAAAAACATCGCATACTATAATCTAGAACTGAAACTTGTTTTCTGTAAGCAGCGAGATATAACGACACGAAACATGGCAAAGTACAACTTTTACCCTTAATCAAACGCCTTCTAACGCTAAAGTCACAGATGCAGCGAAAACTTCAAGTCTCGTATGATGTATAGGTTACTCTTTTGTTCAGATTGTCCGTTTTCCTTGTCAGTAATATTCCACCAGCGCTCCGTGCTCGTATTCCATTCAATTCTAAGAACGACACTGTATGATCTTAGCAAGTGATAGGGTCGTTAAATAAAACACATCGTTTAATGTCCCAGAAAATCTGCAGCAAATTCCTGGTTCCTCGCAGGCAAATACCGCGAAATGTTTTACAACCGCTTCTTTCCACGTTCTTCATAATTCATAATCACTGTCACATTTATGTTATACATGCTACCGAGTATAAAAAGCGTCATTACACACATAAATAAGGGCACGCGGTGGTGCAGTTGGTTGTAGCACTGCGCTACAAGCCGGAAGGATGCGGGTTCCATTCCCGATGGAGACATTGCAATTTTTCATTAACTTAATTGTTCCGCCGCGCTATGGGCCTGGGGTCGACCCAGCGTCTAATAGAAATGAGTAACAGCGGTATCTCTCCTGGGGGGCAGCCGGTGCATAGGGTTGACCTTGACAACTTCATGTGCTCATTATTTAGAAATTCTGGAAGCCTCAAGCTCCTGGAACCCTCGGGCGAAGAATGGGTTTGCTTTACCTACATCAATAACAAACAGCTGGTAGTATTCTTTGTTTATGTTTGTAATCGGTCCATCGCAATACTTCAACTTTGGTCTTACCAAATTTCACAGAAGAAATAAAGGAATTAATTAAAAAAAGGCAATCGGCATCTGCTGATGGAAGTCACTAACATATCCTTCTCAGGTTTCAACCATCAAATGGTCATCCTCAGGAGCGCCACCTTTATCAACACGTACTGTGTAATTACGCATGTTAAAATGTCTGCTATAAAATTCAGGAAAAATCGACAATTTATCTATGTAGGCCTAATTACACAGAATAAGCTGATAAAAGCCCTCCCACCGAGGATGGCCACTTGATGGACAAAATACGTCGGATATGTGTTAATGGTTTATTGAATTGATATATATATATATATATATATATATATACTGACGTTGTCTTTGGGGGTTAGGTATTTATCTGTGTAAAACATCAATGACATGGGCAGGAAATTTAATGTACGAACGAAGTCAATTCGCGCCCTCGGAGAGATTCGAAACTGCAACCCCAGTACATGCATAAAATCGGTAATGACTGCTGGTAACAGTAATATGTTTCCGTTTTACGACACTCTGCACGTACAGATGCGAGATTTCAGGCTTCCACCGCGGTGTAGTTGAGACCTTCGCTCTTCTGGGATGTTACGCATCGTAAGTTGGTAGTTGGTTACGGACGTTTCGGGACTATTTAGCGATCCAAGACTGCTTGACGCTTGAAGGCAGGACCGACATACTGACCCGAAACTTTGGTAACCAACTACCAACTTACGATACGTAACATCCCAGAAGAGTGAAGGCCACTCTCTACACAGTTCGTCCCTCGTAAGGCTTGGGAAGTTCGTAATCCTAGATCAACTAGAGGATCAAATTGTAGTCAGCCCTGGATAACTTACATGTGGTGTACACTGGACTGAAGTGTGCAAAAACACAGTTCAATTTGGAGTTCTACTTAATTTAAATAGGAAAACTGGAAACTCACACCAGGGAGATTAGTGTTTAAGTCCTGAAAAATGACTTCCAAATTGGAAAATAAGGAAACAAAATGCCTACAAAGGCCCGAGATAAATGCAGTCAACTAAAGTTCTGTACTACGTAAATGAAATTGGAGTGCCTACATGTTAGTTAATAAGACGTCTCAGAGTGCAGTGTAAGATACTAAGAGCGTATCGTGTCTTAACTGGATATAGTGCGACAATTCGACACCTACAGTGTCCTTAGGTCTGTGTATCTGCCCAGCGGTTTCTACACATCTCTGAAACCTGTTCGATTACACCTTGTATTGAGTTTACAGCGGAAGTTATAAGGCGAATTCAGTTTTGGGTTACATGCAAACACAATTCAGCTTATGTCGCGGCTCAAATGAAACTTTGTCGATACCTTCAAAAACTAACGCTTATGCAAACGACGTAGTCCCCACATTTTGTACAGCGCACAACCAACTACAATGTACAGACTCTGTTTTAAAAACTTTTACAGTTGTCATTAGACAAAATGTAAGGACAAAAGTAATTTCTCACAAATTTGATGTGTTCCGTGTCCGTGCACTGTATCATACAAAAACACTAATCACCAACAAACGCACAAAGAGAGTTTTATCATTAATCGTAACACACTCCTACATGTTTCGACCCTCCTGGGTCATCTTCAGGGAGAATTTTCCGTTACCGTTACACTAGGGCTGCACTTTACAGTTGAGTGAGAATGTGCTGTTGACTGTGTACTACGTTGTTTTTGGAGGGGTTGTTTTGGTCCGGGCCCGGATCGCGGAGGGTTCACGCCTCCAAAAGCAACGCAGTACACAGTCAACAGCACATTCTCACTCAACTGTAAAGTGCAGCCCTAGTATAACGGTAACGGAAAGTTCTCCCTGAAGATGACCCAGCAGGGTCGAAACATGTGCGAGTGTGTTACGATTGATGATAAAACTCTCTTTGTGCACTTGTTGGTGATTAGTGTTTTTGTAATTTTTCACACTTTGCATTGTGATTTCTGTAGTGATGCTTTCTTTTGTAGAAATACATTTGTAATTGCACTAAATTAAGATAAAGATAAATGCAGTCTATGTAGACTATAGAGAACTGCAAAGACTGTATTTGTAAAGTAAGGACTGTTGTGTGTCTGTTGTCTGGTACTCAGTGGGTAAATATAAGCATACCAGCATAATCGAAATAAACAATTACATGAAATAGGACAAATGAATAAGAATAAATTAATCATTGACGTACATTTGTTACAGTTAAAATGTGAAAACCGTTAATGTCATTTCTTATACCAAAAACTGTAAACCCCTAAGAACAGTACACAAAACTAGTTTTCAATAGTAAAAAGAATAAAATACTGCAGCCGTTGATAAAAGCCCAAACCGAAGATCGAAGGCCGAGCATTGGCTGCTCTTTCCTGTGAAATGTACTTTTGTCCCACATCAGTATTTAACACTCCTTATGACCACCTGTAAACAGCTATGTTCTGCCAGCACTAGGCAGTCCTTGCACTGCGTAACAAGAATAATAATTTAGTAAAGGTTAGCCTTAGCATACCAGCAAACAGTCCGTAACCAACGATCACCTAAAACCCAGAAGACTATTTATGTAAAATATGAGATGAAGACTGCATGTTTACTCTTTTTTTTTAAGAATTCCCCCTCCTACCCTCAAACCAAACACTATTCTGTTTGTCTCTTCTACATTTACACTGTCACTGGTCGCAACATATCTCGGCACGCACACACACACGCACATACACACAGCAGTTATTGTGAAGTTGACCTCATTAGTACGCGATTTCCACTTTCACCTGGCAACATTTGCCGTCCGTAAAATTAGCGAACTCGGAGGCCCCACAGCCACCACAGAGTGCGAGTGGATTAACAAGCAAAAAAAAAATCGTATTTCGAAATACTGTAAATTCAGTGTCACTCTATATGAGTCTGTGTGTCTGTGTTCGATAATCTAAAAAAGGTACGATTTTAATACTAGACATCCCCTTTAGCATGAAGATACAAAAGTATATTTACTCTTATCAATCATACAGTCTTAACCAACACTTCATTTACAATACGTAATTAGGCAACCGGTTTCAGCTCACAAACAGCCACCATCAGACCATGATAGAAAACCCCATAAAACTAGTTTTCTCTTATGGCCTGATAACGGCTGCTTCAGCTGAAACCGGTAGCCTAATTACGTATTATGAGTGAAGTGTTGGTTCAGACTGTATCACTGATCAGGGTAAATATACTTTTAAAAAAAGATGTGGTTGTTTGTAATGCCAGCCGGTCTTATTATGTCCGTCGATTCCCACTACTTTGTGCTATTACACGATTACAATACTGTGCGTATCGCGTGGTAGAGTACAGGGTGGAAAGAACTCGAGATGCCTAGTGCGTATCAAATAAATTTACCGCAACGTCAAAGAGTCAAATTCGGCTACCGACGGCGCTGCCTGATCACTGTACTCAGCGTTATCAAAACAGCTACCACATCATCAGTACTTCTCTCACAAAAACACCGATTATAATAAGTAGGTAGTACATGAATAAATTTGGACATTCTTTAACCGTCTCATGAAAAAGTAACAAAAAATACACATATGCTTCCTTGATTCTTGGTTTATTAAACGATTCTGTCCTAACAGTACACATTACGTAGCGTTCAAAGAGGTAATGAAATGGTAAATTGAGAGTCTGCAACTGTCTAGAATCAAGCTACCATAGCACATCTAAATTACAGCAACATCCGAACACCTGCTTGGAGACACAAATAACTTAACCCTTTAAAGACGAAGCGTATCTGTTTTATATAGAGACCCAGGGCGTACCGCGCTGTAAACACTCTCCACTTCGGTTATAAAAACCAGTCTCTTAACGTTTTATAAGGCAAAAGTTGCTGTTTGTTCTGAGATCCGTACAGAACACATAAACGCAATGTGGGCACCACGTAGAATTTTTGAATGTTAAACAGGGTGGTACGTAAAGTTACCGCTAGGCTTTAAAAGGTTAATCATGGCATCAGGTAAACCGGCCAATACATTAGATGGAATAAAAACGAGCTGTTTCCAATGAACCCTGTGCAGGTCACAAAGGCATATGGGGTGGGGGGGGGAAGGAACAGAGGTGAAGCTACACTCTTCTTTACCTCGATACTAGAGATGAGTGGTCAGGTTTTCGCCCGGGGAAAGGATTCCCGGTACCCGTCGAACAGCAAGGTCAGTGGGCAAAAGAGCTGGTCTGGACTTCTTGAAAGGAGAGAAAAATCTTTTCTTCCTACTGGGAATCGAACCGCAAGTCGTAACTGCACCGACTACGATATCCCGGATACTATACGAGTCATAACGGTTGTGTTTCATCTGATGGCGGAAGCGAAACCAGCTTCCGGAAAAGTTTCTTTAAGATATGAGGATGGGAATATGTCCAATACACGCATCTCTTTAATCCGGTGATCTTATTACAACCGTTTGTGGTCTCTGCACAGAAACCACCAGTTCAGGCTACATGTCACTATTATGTCTGCCAATAAACATTCGAAGTTAGTTCAATTTAGCATAATCCCAGTCTGTAATTAACTGCGAACATTATTGCTGTGCAGAATAATGCAGCATTTCTAGCCACATTAAGCCAAGAGCTGTGCGTATCCAATATGTTGCCTATAATTTACGAAGTCGCCTCATATATTCATGTCGAGGGCAGAGGAATACCCTTGTCTAACTGCTGAACTAATTACCGATATTTAAAACGCATAAAATGACGCAAAGGAAAATCGGTGATTCAATACACCTGCTTAACACCTGGCAACTCACGGGGAATCTTGCCAGCCAAATGCTGGGGAAGAGTTTTTAAATCAGTCAAGATATCTTTCTCGTATTTTCTCCACAAGGAAAAATCTTTGTTTTTATATTGTTCATGTCGTTTTCTGTCGTATCAATAACGACAACAGTACAATTAGCTGAAATATGTACCTTTATCAGCTGTGTTAAATAAACTAGTTGTGCTTGACTGAATACCGTTGCCACTGTTTTCGAGAAGTCGAATCTCTCTTCTGTTGAAGAAACTGGTTGTCTCTTAGTGAATGCAAAGAACAATGACGTGTTCACCAGAGGCCTCAACTGGACGCTATACCACCACCTTGCTATTCTAAGATGCATCTCAATTTTATCCACCACCACTGCTCGCCTCTCAAGTGGCCTCTTCCCTTCTTCTTTTCCCGCTGAATTTATACACGTATTTTCGCCTTTCCCTCGCATAATATACGTACAGCCCATCCCACCCTCGTTGACCAGATCATCCCAATAATACGACCGTTCTCGATGGTCTTTCCACCTTGTCGAAGCTTTATTTAGCCGGGTATGGGAGGTTCCGTCCATTATTGAACTCGAAAGCTATTGGGGCAGTACCCTTGCAGCAGGTACGGCCACCAGTGCCGGGCAGGTTTTGAGCGAGGTGGCAAAGACAGGTACTCTATTCCTCCAGGTTGGAAGTTGGGAAGTGGGTCTGACTACCACATCCCTGTAAAAAACACGGAAAATCCTCCAACTATGCTAGCTGTAAAGAGATAACTTATGTGAAGACACAGTGAAGGAGAACAGTTGAATCGGTCAAGACCTGAATAGGGCTGCAGTACCAGAGGAGGAGGAGGAGGAGGAGGAAGAGAAGAAGAAGAAGAAGAAGAAGAAGAAGATGATGATGATGATGATGATGATGACGACGACGACGACGACGATTTGGCGAAGAGTGACATCATCCAGTTCCACACTGCTCAGATTTCTCCTTGTTCCTATGCCTGATTTCTGGCTTCTGCTGCGGTGTCAATGAGATCTTCGCTCTTCTGAAATGTCACGCAAGGGTCAAGCAGCAGCTTGACCCTTGCGTGACAGGACTAATAGGTTGTCCCGAGAAGTTGGTAAGTACCTACCACTCAACGCTGCGTAACATCCCAGAAGAACGAAGATATTCTTGTTCCTCTCTCACAGACACGCGAGGGCAGCGATACGAACAAACAGTCGAAATTGAGGAAACTACCGCTTTGTTTAGAGGAGCCGGCAGCGACTGGGCTACAGGCTAAACAGACCAAGTTCCAATCCCGGTGAGAGCAGATGTTCTATCTCCAAACACGTCCAGACCCGCTCTGGACCCACAGAGCCTCTCCTCCAGTGGCTACCAGGGTTCCTTCCCGGAGGTAAAGCGGCCGAAGCGTGACGTTCAGCACTCATGTCCAGATGTTAAGAATGAGTGGATGTATACGTCCACTGTCCCTGTGTGCCCTTATGGAATGTGTAGGACAACTTTAGACAGAGTCGAAATCGGTTA
Organism: Coptotermes formosanus; assembly: GCA_013340265.1. Lineage (NCBI taxonomy): Eukaryota > Metazoa > Arthropoda > Insecta > Blattodea > Rhinotermitidae > Coptotermes > Coptotermes formosanus. The sequence continues at coordinate 3,024,028 of BLKM01000389.1, read as the reverse complement.
TAACGTTATGAAAGGGACTGAATACTTCGTCTCGTTATAAACGAGAGGCGTTACAACGGAGGACTATAATATTATGGTTAAAGGGGAGGAATTAAATGGTACCACGGAATATCTGACGCTATAGACGAGGTGTCGTATAAACTGATGTCGTTATAACCGGGTTCAACTGTATTTATTTAATTTATTTATTTATTTGTTTATCTTCAGGATTTAATCAACGACGCTGTCATTTGATTAAATGCCATATCGCAGAAACCTCTATTTGTAAATCGCAATTCTTGTGTTAGAACACGTGTGAGGTAAGTAGAAACCGTGCGTAGGGCCGCTGTTATGACACGTGGCTAATCATCTCACTGATTAGTAGATACCATCTCCACGTGCATTCATCGTAACAAATGAAATTCGCCGCTGGTGCTCGCCATCAGTCACCTTAATGAAAACCGGTCTCACCAGCAAAATATCTGACTCGTGACCCTTGAGAATTGGTTGCCACGGTGACATCAGCATCATGCTCTAGGAAATGTTACAGCGAAAGCCAATAAAATCAGGAATATATGCAATTAAATAGAGTAAACAGTGTTAACAGACTACATACCGTTTGTTTCGTAAATTAAATAACACGGATAGTGCAGACAACACAAACGTTTTTGCTATTTTCACATTATATATAATTGCGGCTTGAAACAAAAAATAATAATAATTGTAAAAATATGATCATGTTAAGGAAGAGATCTCTTTCGTAGGAATGAGGATTCTAAATGTTTAACCACAGTCCTTTTACACATTTACGCCTGCTGATGAGTATGTAGCTTCTTTATATAACACAAATATTGTTTTTATAACAAAAATGGCTGTGTTGACTGCATTATCCTTGTTATTAGCAGTAAATAGTAACACAGAAATCCCACTACAGCCTAGCAAAGCAATTGGTATAGAAGTACATATAAAAATTACATACATACGTACACACACACACACACACACACACACACACACACATATACATACGGCAAATTGAAATCAAATTAAAAAAAAGTCGTCATAAACTATTTGAAAATTTTTCAAGACAAATACAGCTGAAAATAACATTGGCAAATAAGTACGAGGTTCATGACAAAATTACAAAAGGAATAAGTTCTAGAATACACCTTGCCTTGTACTACCAGTATTCCAGTTACCTGTAAGACGATTCAGTGGAATGATCATACGCCTAGGGTCGGGTACAAGAAAAACTTACACGATTTTAATTTGGAAACGCCCTGGAAAAGTTCCGCTCGAAATATAAAAGGAAAATTGAGATAACATTCAGATATATCTCTAGAAAAATACTCTGTAACGCTGAAATGAGGCTGAAATAGATCAAGAAGACAGTAGTAATGGCACTGAACCTTCCTAACTTGCATTGGGTCATCCCATTGTGTCAACATATAAATAAAAACACACAACAAAATACCGTCAGTGGTGTTGTGTCTGACGGTATTTTATTGTATGTGTTTTTATTTACTGAAACTTCCTCTTCTTCAACTAGAGTTAATTCCGTGAAATTGAAACGGAGTTACGTACAGAGAAGTATCGTCCGATTTCCTTATTCCGGTTGTACAGGCTGCGGAATACAGGGGTAACTAAACCAAGTATCTAGATATAAGCAAACTCACCAACTAATGCACTTTTTATTAACTACCATTTACTTCCCGACATATGTTTCGACGCCCGTTGTTGCCATCATCAGGGAACACTTACTGTGAAGTTCTGTTAGAAACCATATCGACGTCCAGTGTTATCCACAATAAGTATCCCCTGATGATGGCAACAATGGGCGTCGAAACATATGTCGGAAGTCAACTGTAGTTAATAAAAAGTTCATTAGTCGGTGATTCTGTTTGTATACCGAAAATTCACGATGAAAACAATATCAAGAATCTAGGGCCATTCTACCGAAAGTTGAGGAACCATACTGTTCACCCCAAAAACATTTGATGCATGTCAGATGTGTCAGTCCATTAATGTACTTATTTAATTACACAGGCCTACTTATAAATATATCTTTTAACACATTTAACAACGTTTCATCTTCATAATTGGCACAGACGCAAGCAGCTTTCTGTAACGGACAGTTATCGCCAATGCTTATAATTAGTAAACCACCAGGAAGAGGCAGCTGAAACGGCGTAGTCAGTCCAGTGACAACGCGATGGGCTGGACAATAGAGGAATCGTTGTTATATTCCAGTCACGGACAGGAGATTTTATCTGTTTTCCAAAGCGTCCAGAGCGGCTCTGGCGTCCTCCCAGTGTCTTATCCAACGGGCACTGAAGCATGCTCCCCGACAGTGAAACGACCGAGGCGTGAGGATCCACAAGACCCAAGGTTAAGAATGAGTGGAGTTATACCTCCACTTTGCCCATATGCCTTAATGACGTGCGCAGATAGTTTACGCTTGTATCGCGTAGCAGCACATACTATATGACAATAAATGCGATAATTCATCGATTTGTTCCAGTGGTTCTCAGACTTCGTGTGCTGGTCGTGGTACAGTATACCCGTTGAAGTTGGCAACACTATGGAAGAGTTGGAGAGACTAGCGCATGCGAGATGCAGAGGGGCTGCGTATGTGTAAGTACAGTTTGTTTTAAACAAAAATATTTATAAAGTTTATTTCACCCGCAATAATATAAGATCTAAAATTTCGCGGCACACCTAGCGGAACTAGCGGCACATCCTTTGAGAACCATTGATCCGTTCAGAGAGGGCAGAAAACTGTTTTACCTGGAAGAAGGTGAGGGTTGTGGTTGACATTGTGCACGGCCAGGGGCAGAGCACCAAGATCGAACGGAGTGTGTCCATATGCCCCCAAGAATCCGAGCGTGACGGAGTCCCTGAAGTTGTGTGCGCCAGTGCTTGCCAGGCAGCGGTACAACATGGAGTAATCGGCATTCTTTACGCTGTTACTGGCATTGCTGTACTTCGGGCAAGAGCGCTGGGGCGACTCCGAGGAAGAGATATGGGCGCAGCATATCAGCACCTGAAGTGTGACAGCGAGAAGGTAAACAGAGCTTCAGACGCACGGAGTTGCTGGCCAGTACACTTCTACTATCTAATGTGTCAAATCAGAAACTCTCCTTTAGCGTCGACACAACTATCTGTATTTAAACAGTAAAAATGACTACACAATCATCATCAAGTCAATCAATTAAAAACACTCTGGTGAACAAGTTTTTACATTACAGCTGCGCTCTTCTGGGATATTACGCAGAGAGGAGTGGTAATGCTTTACCGACGTTTCCTAACAACCTATCTGTCCCATCTTCAAGGGTCAAGAAGTCGGGACAAGAAGTCCTGGACTTCTTGGCCCTTGAAGATGGGACCGATACATTGTCCCGAAACGTCGGTAAAGCATTATCACTCGACGCTGCGTAATACCCCAGAAGAGCACAGATCTCATCAACATCGCGGCGGAAGCCTGAAATCAGGGAAAGTTTTATATTTTCAGGGATAAACTAACCTATTAGAAATTTACAAAGTTGGATGTGTTTATGGCTGATCCCGGCGGCCGTGCGGTCTAAGGCCTAGGTCTACAGCCGCTTGATTGCTGGTATTGCGGGCTCGAATCCCGCTGAGGACATAAATGTTCGTCTCGTGTGTGTCTTGTGTGTTGTGTAGGTAGTGGTGTCTGCGACGGGCTGATCACTCGTTCAGAGGAGTCCTACCGAGTGTGGTGTGGTGTGGTGTGCGCGTATGTGTGTGTGTGTGTGTGTGTGTGTGTGTGTGTGTGTGTGTGTGTGTGTGTGTGTGTGTATGTGTCTAATCGAGTGTGATATATAAACCTCAACAATCAGGTGACCAAAGCGCGAGTTGTGCTGTTGCGTCACAGAAGAAGAAGAAGAAGAAGAAGAAGAAGAAGAAGAAGAAGAAGAAGAAGAAGAAGAAGAAGAAGAATGTATGTGTGAGATGCCATCCCCATCAACAATTTCAACTGCACTAATGTCTAATAGTTCAAACTATCGACACTGATGTCAGGGTTTTTTCAATTGAGCGGTCTCATGATGACCCAGAAAGACGATCGAAACCCTTAGTCATCTTTACCGTTTACATACGGATCATTCGTCAATCACCCCACCATCGAAGATGTATATTCTAAGGACCAGACAACACCTTAAAATAAAAAACAAACACAACTGCTACATTCTTAAAATATGTCAATCCATTACTCAAAAAGTTTTGTACAGTAGACGATAAGACAGCTGGACAGCCGTTCGTATTTGCATTACAGTGCTGAAGGATATCAATATGAAGCAGTATAATAAATACAGAGGTTATATTTATCCTCGTTTAAACAATGACAGCTTACTGGTTCAAACTAAACAAAACTAAGCTTCAGACTGCAGAACCAGAAAGGACAACGCTGCCAATATCAAGGCCAGCAAAGTAAAAGAATCATGAGCCAGTTTCATCCACTTACATTCCTCACAACCTACCGTTACAGGACCCATATTAATATTATCTATCCGTCTCCTCTCTGCCAAGTGAACGTTTACAAAGAACTTTCATTACAAAAATTCGAAATTTATTTTTATCGACTCCAATCCACATGCTTAGTTCAACGTAATATCATACACTTCATTACCCTTATAATGCTATATGTGACTTGTATTAACCTCGAATCTCCTAATTATGCGCCTTCTTAAACCGTATCTTCCACATTCTTCATAAATAAAAATATTTTCCCCGGAACTTCCGTTTTCAAACACTACGAAATTGGTACTTTCCCAAACTAAAAGACCATACATCACACATACCCAAAAGAAAACATAATTTGCTACGTGATATATATAAAAGCATACGTACATTTATATCGCTGGTTTATAGCTTTTTGGAAATCATACGAAATTATAAAATTTTCGAAATGAATAACAAATATACATAGAAATTATCCACTTAATTTAGTTACGAACCTCAATTCTATTTGTCAGTATTGTTTCCATGTACACTCATTTCTATTTGTTAGTATTTTTTCATGTACATGCATTTTCCAACACTTTAAACAACTTACTAAACGTGGTTATGTTTCAGCTTTGTTGAATATTTTGCTTTTAGGTTTGGGTTTATTTCTACACCAATTTATTTGCTATCTTGTGGTAGAATTTCTGGTAATAACGGATACAAATATGACACCAACTAAAGTGTGTGAACCATCGTACCTGTAAGAGCCCGCACGAAGACGCTAAGACCAAGAGAAGGCAGAGCAGACAGGCACTGTGCGACAACATCCCACGAGATGACCGCAGGAACAGTGCTCTACAGGTGTTATGAATGAATCATGCGCGTTGGGAACACCCCCTCTTAACTCGTCAATGGCACAAACTTCGTTCAGGAAAACACACAGACTCAACCCTCCAACACTCCCATCCACCTAAACTTACCCTCTCACGCCCCTGTCTCTGCGTACTCACACATAATGTAGTTTATAAGCATAGGATGAAGCCACACAACACTTTAATTAACCAGTAACGTGTTGACGTTCTTAGGCGAGGAAAACAATCATACTGAGTTCTTAGAACAAATATTTTTATCGAGACTACCTCTAACAAGGTAGAACTACGCAGAAACGTCTTACCTACACCTGATTACAGAAATACATCCTGTTCCCAAAATGTTGTATATGAAAGAACACAAGATGATGGACAACATTCAATACACCGCCATGTTTATTGTGACATACCGTGATCATAGGCAAGTAGACTTCGTCCAAATATTTAAGTCCGTTTCATTTAATGCGTACACGTCGCCAAATATTACTAGGAAGGATGAGATGGTTAAAGCATGTGGCACGTATACAGGAAAAGCGGAATACAACAGGGGCTTCGCTGAGAAAACATAAAAGGAAAAGACCGCTTAGAAGACCAAGGCGTAGACGGTAGTATAATATTAAAATAGATCTTAAAGAAATACGATTGGGCAGCATAGAGTGGATTCACTTGGCTCACGATGGGGATCACTGGTACGCTTTTGTGAAAACGATAATGAACCTTGCATTCCATAAAATGCGGGGAATTTCTTGACTAGAAGAGTAACAACCAGATTGACAAGAAGGATTCTGGTCCAAAGAATTGGTCAGTCAGAGCCACAAGTGCCTCAGCCCAGTGCCTTTGACGTTGAGATGGCTATTGAAAAGTTAAAAAGTCACAAATCACCAGGTATTGATCAGATTCCAGCAGAATTGATTAAAGCAGGGGGTAGGATTATTCGGTCTGAAATCCATAAACTAATTATTACTATTTGGAATAAGGAGGAATTGCCTGAGGAATGGAAGGAGTCGGTCATTGTGCCTATTTATAAGAAGGGTGATAAAACAGATTGTAGTAACTATCGAGGCATATCACTTTTGTCGACTACGTACAAAATTTTATCCAACATTCTTTTGTCAAGGTTAACTCCATATGCAGAGGAAATTATTGGGGATCATCAGTGTGGATTTCGACGTAACAGGTCAACTACTGATCATATATTCAGCATCCGTCAAATACTTGAGAAAAAATGGGAATACAATGAGGCAGTGCATCAGCTATTTATAGACTTCAAGAAAGCCTATGATTCAGTTAGGAGGGAGGTCTTGTATAATATTCTCATTGAGTTTGGTATCCCCATGAAACTAGTAAGGTTAATAAAAATGTGCCCAAGTGAAACGTATAGCAGAGTTCGGGTAGGCAAACATCTGTCTGACACGTTTCCTATTAAGAATGGCTTGAAACAAGGAGATGCCCTGTCGCCATTGCTTTTCAACTTTGCTTTAGAATATGCTTTAGGATTCAGGCAAACCAGGAGGGCTTCAAATTGAATGGTACACATCAGCTTCTGGTTTATGCTGATGATGTTAATATATTGGGTGGAAGCATACATAGTATAAAGAAAAATGCAGAAGATTTAATGATTGCTAGTAAGGAGACTGGTCTAGAAGTAAATGCTGAGAAACTAAGTACATGGTCATGTCTCGAAATCAGAATGCAGGACACAATCACAACATAATTATAGATAATAAATCCTTTGAAAGGGTGGAAGAATTCAAATATTTGGGAGCAACCCTAACGAATCGAAACTCCATTCATGAAGAAATTAAGAGCAGATTGAAGTCGGGGAATGCTTGCTATCATTCGGTGCAGAATCTTTTGTCTTCCAGGTTGCTATGCAAAAACACAAAGATTAGGGTATACAGAACTATAATCTTACCTGTTGTTCTGTATGGATGCGAAACTTGGTCTCTCACACTGAGGTAGGAACAAAGACTGAGGGTGTTCGAGAATAGGGTGCTGAGGAGGATATTTGGGCCTAAGAGGGACGAGGCGACGGGGGATTGGAGAAGACTACATAACGAGGAACTTAATGACCTGTACTCATCACCAAATATTATTCGGGTAATCAAATCGAGAAGACTGAGATGGGCGGGGCATGTAGCACGTATGGGGGAGGAGAGAGGTGCATACCGGATTTTGGTGGGGAGACCCGAGGGAAGGCGACCACTTGGGAGACCCAGGCGTAGATGGGAGGATAATATTAAGATGGATATTCGGGAAGTGGGATGGGGGGCATGAACTGGATTGAGCTGGCTCACGATAGGGACAGGTGGCGGGCTCTTGTGAATGCGGTAATGAACCTTCGGGTTCCATAAAATGCGGGGAATTTCTTGACTAACTGAGAAACTGTTAGCTTCTCAAGAAGGCCTCTGCTCCATGGAGTTAGTTAGTTAGTTAGTTAGTTAGTTAGTTAGTCAGTTAGTTAGTTAGTTAGTTAGTTAGTTAGTTAGTTAGTTAGTTAGTTAGTTAGTTAGTTAGTTAGTTAGTTAGTTAGTTAGTTAGAATTGGTCAGTCAATTCCGTCTTTCTCACTTATTACCAGGGAAAGCATCAGTCTTTCGTCCAAGTTTCTCTTAAAACAAGCTGTACTGATACCACGGAACTGCTTATGAATAACAATTCTGTACGCATTTTATCTGTGTTCACCAGTGAGAAGCTTATTTCATTAAAATTCAAAATAATAAATTTATTTCTTATCACAATCTTCCGTACTCAGTGTACGTAGGTGCAAGTTACAATAAATTAACCCTCCACATATTTTAATATATTTGACAAACAATTTAAGCACTACGGAGAAAACTGAATTCATTAAATGTCACGTAAACCTTGCTGCATTGCAATAAAAAAACACCCACCCTTATGTGTCTTTAAATCGTGATTCTAAAAGCGACATGTAGCCATTGCCAGACGTTTTAAAATACCGGTCTATACAGAGAACAATTTCCACAGGATTGTCTTTATTCCACTGCATTTCCATTGCGTACCAATTTCCTTTCCACAGGTTTCTGAACATATTCTCTCCCGTTCCTTCCAGCTTCATCCCCCTATCACTTCAGTACCAATGTGACACACACACAGTTCCGAAACTGACGCAAGTAACGCTCGACCAGTATCTTATGTACGCCACGATTCAGTAAATTCTTATCCTAATTCATAATTCACAGTCAGCCTAACACTTCTCACTCAACGCTGGTAATGTCATAACTTATCAAAACTGGTCCGTTTCATAATGCCATTTATGTTTATCACTTCGAACACAAAGTACACGTACAGTCCTCAAGGCACGGTGAAGTAAGGCGACGCACTCAGCAGCCCCTGTATTCAGGTCTTCTGTCCAGTTTTAATAGAAATAAGAGCTAAAGTAAGAACTGCAGCAACATAGCATAACACAGCAAGAGAAAAATCAGCAAGGATAATTATAGTACACATAGGAAACCTTATAGTAAATGGAGGGCTAAAAATATCCCAAAGGAAATAAATGGAAACGAAGCAATAGGTTGGCCGATATGCATCAGCGAATTCACAGTTCATAACCTACTTTCCAATTTTACGCAGAAATATATTATCTTTGTCTTACTTATCTTATTCTGAAGGACTTAAACCGATTCTCATGAAACACGCGAATATAAAGACTAGCGAAGTGATAGCCATAGGACGGCCTGCCATAATATTAACGCGTTACTCCACGGCCTCTTTCATGCGTTGTTTCTCTATTCTCAGGGAAAAACTAAGCATTAATTTCACCTATCTGATTGCTACCAGCTGAAGGTTCTATGTTGTATTACATCCTCCAAGCTAAATTTTCTTCATCCTCAGCGCGTACCTCACAGGAAATACATCCCCTCTCAAGGTCTACTGTAACGTTGGCAACCCAGGTCTGACGTCAGTGGAAACAATGGAAACAAGGAAGTGACTCGATCACCCACCCACTCATGCAAGGGTATTATAAGAACCAGATATATGCATACCTAAAAACTTTGTGTAATATTCACATAGTAGCCCTTAAAACATGGCGACGATGCGAAAGTTTGGGATTTAATTTATCTTACATAGCCGGAATCATTCTAATATATACTATGCACAAGATGAGTAAACAGGTCTATTAATTTATGGTAACTATCGGCCTGGGTCACACGACACACATCCACACGGTAATCAAATTCATCCCAGCCTCGGTGTAGCATGTCCGCTGTAATGGTCTGCAGTGCATGCGTTATCCGATCACGAAGTTCCTTGAGGGACATGGGCAATGGTGGTACGTAAACGCTGTCTTTAACGAACCCCCAAAGAAAGAACATGCATAGACAGAGCACCAGCGTGACTCTCCAAAAGTCAACGTTTTCTGTGCGGTGTCCCGCGAGAAAGTGCACGGCCCATTTTTCTTCACTGAAGCAACTGTGACTGGCGACTCACTTCTGGACATGTTGGAAAACTGGTTGTTACCCCAACTGAACCCCAATTTTGACGATTACTTTCTACAACGGGGGGGTGCCCCCCCCCCCCCCCCGCCCCATTTTCACAGGAATGTACGAGTGCTTCTCAATCGTGTTCTTCAACAGCGCTGGATCGGACGTGCTGCAACAGGAGAAAACCACCTTCTCCCTTGGCCACCCCGTTCGCCGGATCTAACACCATGGGATTTCTTTCTTTCGGGCTTCGTTAAAAACAGCGTTTACGTACCAACATTGCCCATGTCCCTCAAGGAACTTCGTGATCGGATAACGCATGCACTGCAGGCCATTACAGCGGACATGCTACACCGAGTCTGGGATGAATTTGGTTACCGTGTGGATGTGTGTCGTCTGACCCAGGGCGCACACACTGAAGGATTGTGATTAACGCATGAGAAACTTGGACAGTTGCCGCTGCTGACGGTGTACGTTGTGCCCGTGTAAGGTGAGAAATACATTTCTTGTTAACTTTTGAAACCGCACCATTCTTTTGTGTATATCCTGTATATCAACACAATTTTGTATTTTTACAGATCTGGCAATTTCATTCCCACAATCACAAAACACCACGACTGGACACTGTCATAACCTAGATGAGATGAGTTCACAGTTGTTTCTCAAAAATTGGTTCTTATTTTACTCTTCCGTCTACTACAAGGCCTCGCAAGAGGTCTCCTTATTTCACAGCATAATTTTATGTACATTTCTTCATTCATCCTGAGTAACATAAGCCTCAATTTTCTTCACTTAGTCACCAAAGAATACACGGTGAACGGTACAAAGTTCTTGATCTTTTCAATATTTATTTTCCTTCCTTCTCATGTTACTTTATCACTCTTATGTCCAAACATTTTCCTCAGCTACCTCTTCTCATGGTGTCATTGAAACTTTTCATTGACATAATCCTTTCGGTCGCACTATGGCCCTGGGGTCGACTCAGCCTCTAACAGAAATGACTACCAGGAATGTTTCCTGGGGAGTAAATGCGGCCGGTGTGTATGGCTGATAACCTTGCCACCTTCAAGTGCAGATTGTCTAGAAATCTGTGAGCCTCAACCTCCTGGAACCCTAAGGGCCTGTCCAGGCCCGTAATGGGACTGCTTTGCCTTTACCTGTCCGCAAACACCCTTAATCAGAGTCACTGTCATATGGCAGTTGACGCTCTACCTTTTGGTGAGGGAGGAACACCTTGCCACCCATCTATGGAGTGGAAACTTTGGGTCCCTGCACCAAACTACGATTCCAGCAGACAGCATCATTCATTGTCACTACTGCTAAGCCCTCAAATTTAACACCATCACTCCATCAAGGAAGTAAATTTTAATTTGATTCAGTTCTGTAGAATTGCCAGAAGTAAGTTTTAGGCCGTTCGCTTGCTGGTACTGTGGGTTGGAATCCCGCCGGGGGGGGGGGGGGGGATGGATGTCTGTTTCTTGTGAATGTTGTGTGTTATCAAGTAGAGGTCTCTACGACGGGCTCATCACCCGTCCAGAGGAGTCCTACCGAGCGAGGTGTGTCTGAGTGTGATCGTTAAGCCTCGATAATGAGTAGGCCCTGGTCCGCTAGGGGTTGTTGCGCCATTGGAAAAAAAAAACATTTGGGGCCAATATATAGGATGGTGCAGAAGTCATTTATCACTACAGGCAACATGTTAAACACCGAGTGTCAAGTGACTTGTGCGACATCCTGTACATTTAATGGGTTTTATGACAGCATACATGCGCTAACACCCTCAATTATTTTGAGTTCCCGTTTTAGCTCCAACCTGTTATCCTGTTATCTGAACCATTAAAAAGTTCCATATAGTAAACGCACACAAACTTTTATATGGGGAGGGATCACAAGCTCTTGCAACTACCGTCCTCCTCTGCGTGGGCCCTGGGTGGGCGTTTGCTTTGCGCAAGGCTGAAATGCACAAGATTTTCCGTGTCACCGAACATAATTCAACTGGAGGAAAATGAGAGATATCTGTACTTTATTTTGCATTATTAAAATACTTATCGCACTGATGACAATATTACACTTGTTCTTTAATACTTGTAACATGATTAGCGTTACTTTTGTCCTGTCTACTCAGTCTTAATAATTCGTTTCCTAACCTTACATTCCAAGAAACAAAATGTTATCAAACCAAAAAACTGATGGATCTCAGATATTCATAAAATATCTTAGCCCTCAAACCTGATTTATAAGATGACAGTGGAGATACAGATTCACGCTTCGGCCGATTTACTCCAATAAAAAAAGAATCCGTTATCCATTGACTAGGAGGCTGGGTGGACCTCAGGGCTGACCTGTATGTGCTCATGTCGGGTGCAGCACCCGGCAGTCCCCCCCCCCCCCCCCCCCCCCCCCCCCCGCCGCCGCCGCCGCCGCGTAATCATTTCCAGCTATTCCGACTCGAACAGCGCTTACATTATAAACAAAATAATAACACCAACAAAAGTTGCATATGAAGGTCTACCGACAGACGTCATCTCACAGCGCTATATTAAAGCCGTTAGCGTGGCTCCCACCTTCACAAATGCTTCCATCTAATACGTTGTTATTGCCTAATGCTACAAGTGAAAAAATACTGCCAGAATGAGCATTGAAAGTGGTTGGTGGGGGGGGGAGGAAGTTGGGGAAGCTGCCAAACCTTCTGGAGGAATCACAGCGAGTGAGGTTGGGGTGGCCTCTACTGGCATAAGGCCTAAACAAAATTCCGCGAAAATCAGCCAGTCGCTTCCCAACTACTAACTGGGCCACGCAGATACAAACACATACAGTTTGGTGATGTCATCAGCCAATTATTTTTTTCCTTAGAAGAAGAAAATAAACCAAACATCCATCTAAAGAAAAATACAACAAAAATGGAAGTACCCTCCGATAGTTTGAAAATCTTAACATTCTTATGGGTAAGCACTATCTTTTCTGCGCCACAGCCCCACTAGGGCCCAGGCCACCTCATTGCCGAAGTTTCTACATCACACACAACTAGACACACCACACTCGGTAGGGCTCCTCCGAACGAGTGATCAGCCCGTCACAGAGGCCGCTACACTCACAGCACACAGCGAATACAAAAGAAGAAAATCCGTGCCGTCAGCGGGATTCGAATCCGCGATCCCAGTAATCAAGCGGCCGCAAACCTACGCTACAGACCGCACGGCTACCGGGATCTTCTTGCATTAAATATTATTATTCTGAATAAATATTATTTTTATTATTAAATACTATTACTTCTAAATAAAAATGCTCGCTATGTATTCCGAAGCGTGATCATTTAAGTACACACCGGTAGCCCTACTGTCAAAACCACGTACATTACATAAAGTTTATTAAATATCTGTACAGGGTAGAGCAAAAGGCACTTGCCACGGCCTAGACTGTTAAAAGTCGATTACCAAGTGACTGTTGTGCGATCCTCTATTACATGTGCAGAAATGAGTGTTTGTTGGATTATTTTACGTCGCTGTCAGCATAGCGGATTATACAGTGTCAAAAGGCGAGTTAACTGGCAAAGTGGAAACAATTTAAAAGGAAGATGTCTTAGCCCAGTTTAATGTACTACTCCGGTATTCCCTTGGAGTGACTGAGAAAATCTCAAGAAACCTCAGTCGCAGCAGGCTGTGTTCCGGCAGACATTTGAACTGGCTACCTTGAGAGACTGTGTGTGTGTGTGACGAGCACAACATTACACCCCCGCCCTGCGTCATAAATACGCACGGGGATTTGACGTGAACCTGTCCGCATTCATCATCCCAACACTACATCGAAAATGCGTGGTCAGCTTCGGTTCCAGCCAGTACACTTGAACACGTACTGAGCACCAGCATTCACGGGACAGGAAGATGGGCGGACCCCAAAATGGGTTAGGTTTTGGTCTCTGCGGGAATTCGAAAACCGGCGTTTTGTAACCTCCATTTTACGCCCAAAATTCCCGAAAGAAGAGGATGTACAGTCCTCTCAAAATTTAGTAAATTTCTACCAAACTATACGGCGTCACATCACACAACACAGGTATCTTCACTACATGTTACATCATACTTGATTTGCTAATACCAATTCGTACGTGGAAGTGTATTTTATAAAGACGGGTACATAATTTAAATGTGCCCCGGGACAGCGCAGTCGGTATAGCGACTCGCTAAGGGCCGGACAATCCGGGGATCGAACGGGGAATGACGGCGAGGGGCGCCTCTGGAGTGCAAATGCAGCATACCCGTATGAGGACAACTGGCTAAACATTCAAGGAAACGATCGCAAATGTACTGGGCGTGCCTAAAGTAGGGAGAACGTCTCTGTAACTGGCTATAAGGTTTCGTAGGGCTGAAGATGGCATTAAAACACATATTTAAAAAAAATCCCGGTGGGGGCGAGACTTTCCGCGCCCGTCCACACCGGCCGGCCCTGGGGCCCACCCAGCCTTCCGTACAATGGGTACCAGGTCTCTTTCCCCTGGGTAAAGCGGCCAGGGCGTGGAGTTAACCACCCACCCCATCTAGGGCCGAGGTTAAAGGTAGACTAGAACTATACCTCTACTCCCCCTCTAGGCCTTCAAGGCCTGTTCTAGGGTGAACTGTACTTTACATGGTTTAAATATGTCTATATATTTTTTCCTAAGATACTTGTAAATATAGCACGCTAATTATGGCCTTAATATCACCACCAATGTCTTATAAAGTGTAAAACATGTTAATAACTTAGCTTCATTGTATAACACGCCTCAAAGAAACTTCAGTTAACTCGTCCCAAGCCAATTCAACATAATTCAGCGTAACAAGATAATACGACAGTGGCGGGAAGTAATTTCACTAATGGATTCTTACTGTTAAACTGACTGCTTCATTTCGTATTTTACTGGAAAACTGTCCGGTCACATAAACTGTCGGCAACTAGCAGGCACTTCGACCGCAACCGATATGTGCACACACCTACAGACCTAGATGGTTAGGTGGCTGGTGAGCTGACGAGTCGAAATCGAAGTTACCTTTCCCCAGCGCTCGAGTCCTGCTTCCAAGAAGGGATTAATAACGGCACGCCAGGGAAATGATCATCGTCGAGATGATCAAATGTACCCTGAGATCATAACAGATGAGAAATTATGACACTTGAAACCCAGTACGTTCGTGAATAAGAAAGACCTATCGACAGTAGAGATTAGACGTTATCACAAAATTTAACTTGTCATGAACAAACCGTACAGACACTCCCTCAACTTACCAAATAGTTACATTCCAGAAGATCGGCGCAAGTCGGAAGTGGATGCACATAACTATATATGCGTATACAAGGGAGTTAAGTTGAAATCCAAACTTCAAAACACTGCAACATAATCGGCCGCACATGACCGCCCCACTGCCTGTGTTATCGCCCAGCAGTACTCTTCCGGCACCCTCGTCCCACTGCACTTTCATTCACGCAATAAAAAAATCCAGCGCGCGTTAGAAGATGCTATTATTTTAATTTTTTAAAATCTTTTTAAAGCTGCGTCTCAAATTGCGTAATTTGCAATTGCGTAAGTCGGGGAGTGTCTGTACATAAATCGACGGAAAATTTGAAGTAAAATTGTGACACAGACAGAATTCTGTTGTAGCTCTGGTGAGGAACAGGCCTAATATAGTATCATGGTAATCCTTTAACCCTTTAAAGACGAAGCGTATCTGTTTTATATAATGACTCAGTGCGTACCGCGCTGTAAACACTCTCCACTTCGGTTATAAAAACCAGTCTCTTAATGTTTTATAAGGCAAAAGTTGCTGTTTGTTCTGAGATCCGTACAAAACACATAAACGCAATGTGGGCACCACGTAGAATTTTTTAATGTTAAACCTGGTGGTACGTAAAGTTACCGCTAGGCTTTAAAAGGTTAAAGCACCGGTACACACACGTTCCAAAAATCTGGGGCACACCACAAAGTTCTAGGCGCCAGAAGGGTGACACAAAGTAAGTCCACTCCTAAGGACCTACAATCATTGGGCGCCATCCTACAAAGTTCAGTGACCACGGTGAACTGAAGCCCGCGATTTGTGCACCCCCGCTTCAAAGCCCGGTGGTTACTCTACGTTCCACCACGTTTAACCTTTTAAAGCCTCGCGGTAACTTTACGCACCACCAGTTTTATAATTAAAAAATTCTACAAGCCGCTCACATTGCGTTTATGTGTTTGGATAGACCTCAGAACAACAGCGACTTTTGTCTTATACAATATTAAAAGACTGTTTTTATAACCGAGAAGAAGTGTTTACTGCGCGGTACGCACTGAGTCCTTACATAAAACACACACTTTTCGTCTTTAAAGGGTTAACATTCAAAAACTCTACGTTCTGGCCACACGATGTATTTAATTGTTTTGTATGGATCTCGGAAAAAAACACGGATTATTTCCCCGCACAGCATCAAGCAACGGGTTTTATACCCCAGACGGAGTGCTTAATGCGCGGTACGGACTGAATCCAGTAAAATTCCCGTTAGTGCTAGTGCTACTGCTGAAAATCAAAATTTCGGTTCTGATATACGTAAACAATCCCACTGTGCCAACTCACGTGGCAGGATTTTCGTATGAATTGTGGAAAATGAAGGGAAGATTAACACAGGGTATATTTGGCCTAGAGTTAATCTATCGTCTACAGAGACAGAGGCAAAAAAAAAACCATCGACGTAACACTATTTGTAAAGACAATACGATGCTCTATTTGACGCAGGAAATAAATGTGTAAACATCAATAAAATTACTTTTCTTGATGTGTATAAAATGACCACATGGGGAATTCAAATTAAGTCCCGTCCACAAGTTTCATCAAATTACGTAGTATTTATGGCAATTTTTTTAGATGTCTGTATTACCACGTGGTCGAGTTTCGTTTAGAACCCCGTAAGTCCAACAAACCTGCATTTCAAATACAGTAACTATAGAACTCCATATCACCTTTTCCAAATGGCGCAAAGCTGGAAGTGTCCCTGTCTATGCCATGAATACAGGGGGAGAAGAGGTACAGCTCCACTCATGCTTAACCTCAGCACAAAATGGAGGTAGTCAACTTCAAGCACCAGCGGCAGCGTTAAGCCCGGGAAAAAGCCCCGGTAACCACTGAACAAGAGGCGACTAGGTTACGGTCTGGGCGGTCCGGGGCTCGTATCCCGGCAGGGAAAAGAGATTTTTCTCCTCTCCGAAACGTCCAGGCCGTGTGTGGGGCCCACCCAGCCTCCTTCTCAGTGTGGTACCGGCGTTCTTTACCGGGGGTAAAGCGGCCAGGATGTGATGTTGACCAACCCCATCTAGCGCCGAGGTTAAGAATGAGTGGAGCTATACCTTTGCTCCCCCTATATGCCTTCACGGCGTGGACAGGGACAACTTTACCCAAACGGCGTACAGTAAAATAATGTCTATGACATTAAATATACAAATCATTACTGACGTACGTAAACTTAATTTGAAATGTTTAGAGATACCGTAATTGTCAGAATTTATCATCTGAATAGCATGGTTCGTCTACAGCACTGTTGATTATATTTGCAACAACGGAGTTAGGTCCTCAATAATAGCGTGCATTTAAATTATGTGAATATAAAAGCCACTAAGCGTTACGAAATTGCAAAGAACACATTTTTAACTCACTCCGCTCCTGTTTATCAGAAATGTCTGTCGTAGAGTTACATAAATCAGATCACGCACTGCACCACGCAATCTCAGGTAAACATGAAACACTAACCGCTGGTACGACACCACACCACGAAAAACACTCACCACTGGTGCGCACATAAACACATAACACACAGCCAAACCAGAACCGCTGCAGTGAGAATACATAAAATGTCCACTTGATGTTTCAAGCTATTGTAAAACTGCGCATTTAAAGCCAAGCGATGACGAAAAGAATCGTCACTGACATAATGTTAATGACCAGTTAACGCGAAAAAGAGTGACCAATAAACCAGGCGTTAATAAGCACACCAAGGCTTCTAATAAAGCCTTGTCAGTGGAGACATTGCAAACGAATCCAATCGGGAGAAATTTACACAGACCAGCTAAGTGGCTTTGCCTAACAGGATCTGGAGATGGTGCAGTAAATCAACAAATTGATAATAATAAATGTAATAATTAAATGCTAATTACACGACATAAATTACGAAACCTAATGCAACACCGAAAGAGAAAGAACACTCTCTTGTGTTGTCACAATTTAGGGAAAATAATCATTCACGCTCGCTTCAGCCGCTAAAGCTCCTAGATATGCCACGCTACCGAGCCCCCATATGCCAAGATACTGCCTTCAAAACACCGCAGATACGGGGATATTATTTTATCTGACAACTCAATCCCTTCACCCAGAACGTTTCGCGTAACGGCAGGCAGCGCAGCGCAGTGTTCGCCTCAGTTCCAAACTGCCTCGAGTCGGGGTCCATGAGTTTTAGCTCGATGTGTTGCACTTAATACCAGGTTTTTAATAACTGAATTTAAACAGGACGCTGGAGATGTCATCATTTGGCTTGCAGACACAAGTACCTTATTAACCCTTTAAAGACGAAGCGTATCTGTTGTATATAAGGACTCAGTGCGTACCGCGCTGTAAACACTCGCCACTTCGGTTATAAAAACCAGTCTCTTAATGTTTTATAAGGCCAAAGTTGCTGTTTGTTCTGAGATCCGTACAGAACACATAAACGCAATGTAAGCACCATGTAGGATTTTTTAATATTAAACCTACTGGTATGTAAAGTTACCGCTAGGCTTTAGAAGGTTAAGTGCTGAAACGGCAGTCGCAGTGCTAATGGCGGTGAAGTTCCATGTACTTCTTGTTTATTTAACCTTACAAGGGGGCAGACTTGCGAGCTGTGAGGTTATCATAGGGGTCTGCATGAACATTCAAGTCTTCTGGAATATGACGCCGTATAGGTTGATAAATACCGACGTTTCTCTACTTATAGAACATTACTTCCCATTCCTTAAAATCTATCTTGCAGTAGGGTCGATAAAATAGGCCAACACTTGCATTTCCCATTCATACAATTCTTTCTAGTGCGTTATTTAACAACACTGCCAATTGCTAAGATTATATACCATCGGTGACAGATGAATAAATGGGTACTGATCATTGGTGGAATGACACTGACAGAAGGAAACTAAGTACCTGGAGAAACACCTGTCCAAGTGCCACTTCGACAACCACACTTCCCACAAGGACTGATGCGGAATTGAACCCGGGCCTCTGTGGTGTCAGGATGGGGACTAACTCCCTGAGCCATGGCACAGGCCCCATTCATACAGCTGCCAGTGACCTGTAACCACAACATCGCACATCTTCAAGTTGTGGATGGAGGAGACAGCCTCCAAATAAAACTCTGTACTGCTCAACTACATACACTGGACAGCAACAAGGAGTGGTAATCCAACTTATGAGTTGGCTGCAAGACTAGCAATTCCTCGCCCCAGAATTGCAGCATGTTAAGAAACATTACGCAGGGTCTAAAACTTGGACAGGCTCTTTGGAATGGCCTAAAGATGAGATTTGGAACTTGGATTGTCAGGAGTTTCTATAGGTCACATATACTTAGATTAGCAGCAACAAAATTAGCAAAATAGAAGCCAGATTTAGTTGCAGTACAGGAAGCCAAATGGGGGTACCTGGTGCCACAGTTGGTTGAGGCACTGTGCTACAAGCCGGAAGGTAGCTGGTTTGATTCACTGGAATTTTTCATTGATTTAATCCTTCCAGCCACAGTATGGGCCTGGGGCCCAGCCTCTAACAGAAATGAGTATCACGAATATTTCCTAGGTGGGGGGGGGGGGTAAAGGCAGCCGGTGGATAGGGCTGACGACCTTACCACCTTCATGTGCCGACTGGAAATCTGGGAGCCTCAACATCCTGGAATCCTTAGGGCCTGTCCAGGCCTGTATGGGGATTGCTTTACCTTCAAAGATAGCCAACTGGGACAAAGGTGGTACTGAACCAACAGATGATTATACATTTCTCTATATATATATGGAGGTTAAACATCAATTATGGTCAGGTACTTTGTACGTAAGGGAATCATATCATAGTACAGTCTATTACTAACAGGATATAATGGCCCTGATGTGACATCATGGTTCTGAATGTTCATGTGGCAACTTAGGATAGAACTGATAAAATAAGAAAACGCTAGTATATATATTCAATTTATATAATATGATAGAACATCCTTTACAGAATGACATTCATCTAAATTATAGACAATACTCCAATTCCTACCTCACAGAGAACAGTCTATAATTGTTACACAGGCCAATTGGTGAAAGATTTTTAGGTGAATAATGGATACTTACTGTGACAAACATGCAAAACACATTCATAAACTGTGTGGGAAAAATGCAGAGTTTCTGAATGTTATACCAGGTGGTATATATAATTACCATTGGGATTTAAAAGGCTAAAATTATTACAAACAGTAATCCATTACTAAAACTGTATAACCCGCATGTTCTTAAACTGTACAGATGTATAACTTAATGTAAAACTATTCAGTGTTTTGATTATTAATGTTGAACACCCCTGAAGATGGTGACAGATAAAACCCAAAAACACACAGAGTGATAATAGACTTAACTGTGTTAAATTTAAATGTTGTCATATAATGCAGCATTTAATGTAATAACATATAATTGGATGGTACCATAAAATAGGCCACAACAGCTTCCTTTCACATAGTTCCAGTTCATCTCCATTACCTTCCCAACATTGAACACTATAAAATCTATAAAGAGCTGCTACATGAACTAAGACTCAAAAAGCAAGTTTCCTTGGACAGTTCTACAATGTTACTTGAGATGTCTTCTACAAGTAGTAAACATTTCGACCATACAGTTACATTAATCATAAAAATACACACATATATTACCCAAAATATCAAAAAGCTTCAAAACATGTATTGTTAAAAAGAAATGAGAAGACATGGTCTCTATTAACAGAGCACAAGACCAAAACAACATTCACTGTTTATAGATCTACATGAAAGACAAGTACTTGTACACATGTTGCATCACAAAAGAACAACAACTGCTGTGTTTTTCAGACTAACAAAGCAAACTGTTATTTACTGCTATGTTCTCAGCAACTCTATTGTGCAAGTCACTTGCAAGGCTTCACTGTCTGCTCTCCCACAGAAACGCTGCCTCACAGGTGAAACCGAAGGTGAAGGTAAAATGCTTACCAAGAAATTGGTATGAATTGGCTAATATTCCTAATGAATACAATGGAATACATTTTAACATTTACAAGAAAAATTGCACATTAACTATTACTGCACTAGCCCAATCCTAAGGTAATGTTTCTTATGAATAATTACACTGTTAAATTTACAGTCACTTATAATTACCTTTTACCAGGATGTTACAATAGCATATTTCTTTTTCTTTTCCATGGTTTCTAAAACTAGCGGCCACACTATGTCCAAAACTACCCTACAATCACACCAGTACAGTAACATAAAAACGCATAAAATGAATTATGCATGTAAAATGCAAACTGGTATTGTGAAGATTGCAATTATTGTCAATATATTAAATATTACACTTTAATTGCAACTAACTACTTACCTGCCTAACTAAGTAACTAGCCAACTGTGACTGACGGACTGACCAACTAACTGCCTGCCTGCCTGACTGACCGACCAACCAACTGACCAAGAAACTAACTTCTTAGCAAGCTGAGTCATTCAACTGTTCAATGAACTCCCCTCTTTTAATGAACCCAAAGGTTCACTACCCATTACAGTGTCCACAGAAGTCTGTCTCTAGACACTATCCTGAGCCAGATCAATCCTGTTCACATCTTCAAATCCTGCTTAAGATCTATTTTCACATTACTCTACCATCTACCATGAGGTCTCTTCCCTTCAGGCTTCTCAAAAAAATTCTATTTCCTGCATCTCTCCCATGCTTACTACATGTCCCACCCATCTTACCCTCCTTGAGATCGTCACATTAGTAGTGCGTAGGAAATGGTAAAAATTACGTGCCTCTAATTTTCGCCATTCTCCTGTTACCTTATTTCTTGTCACGTTTTTTAAAGATTTTTAGCTTTTTCTGTGACATCCATCATTATAGGTTTCTTCAGTTGCCAATTTGAATACCAAAGTGAAGAAAATCTTAAATGAAGAAAATCTTCTATGCAGAGTAATGACTTCAAATTGGTGGCACTAAACGTTAAAGGAAGTGAGATGTTATACTGAGAAACATTAACTCAAAATTCCACCACATTACAGATTTTTCTGTATTCTGGTGCTATTAAGATCAGCCTCTGTATTTTTCCTTATGGAATCTCCCTTCATCCAATAAATGAACATCAGCACACACCAGAAGCTGATGTGTTTAGTTCAATTCCATTCCCTCCAGACTGTACTGGACTTTTAATGGTGTATTCTGAAGTGTGAAAAGGAAGCCATACATGAGAACGCATTGAATGAAAACATTTTAAGCACTGTATGATATTAGATAAGTAAAATAGTTTCTTTATTGAAAAGAAATATCAATTACGAAGACTACACTGTTCATTTCTTACCATTTGTGAGAGTTCAACAATGTGTGAATTTCCTAGTCATTGGAAACAAACATGTTATTCTGAGTAAATTTAATATAACGGAATATTTTCATCTTAAATGAGATCCTGAAAAGGAAATCAGGGTTACAGATGAAACACATTTTTAAGCCTCTGCTGCCCAAATCAAATTCACTACAACCTAACACTCTAATACACAATGCATTTTATAATTCTGGGTATTAGAAGCAGTATTCAATTTTACTACACTCTACAAAATTACCCCTATCAAATGGTTAACAGTTGTGATAAATGAGTCAGACATGTGGTAATGTCAGTCATATTTTGAAAGTTCAAAATTCCACACCCCACAGTGAAGACAGAATTGTAAATACTGTTAAAAAATGTAATGCAAAAAGAATATACAATTATAACTATAAGCAACATTCATTAACAATCCTTCTCTCACAATCAGTTGCACTGAAACACAGAAAAGTTTAGTTTTTTATAGACGATAAAAAACAAACACATCTGCACCTGCATGTGCATGCATGCATGCATGTACACACACACACACACACACACACTTCTCCAGCACAGTTCTTCGCCAATCAGGACTGAGAAGCCCTAATGACTTGGTGTGTTAAATAACTGATGTTTAGAATGTGTCAATATTAGTAGATAATTACTGTAAAAGAAAGATTCTTGATGAGATGTGTGTTGTTTCTGACTGCCAGGGGGCTGTAGTTCTTACATTTTCATGATATCATCTAGTCCCAAGGACAACGGCAAATGGGACTGTCTTTGTTACAACAAACCCGACCCTCATGACCACTCCTGTAATCCACTGTACTTGTGTTGTCCAATTTGATGCTTTGCTGTAAATCCACAAGAGCCATCCTTGCCAATTCCACTATGACATGGTACTCACTGCTGTTAGAATCAAGTGGGGAACTCTCCGAAGGATCAGCATCAAGGTTGAACACTAATGGGGAATCTGCATGGCTCTGTGATGGCCCTGACTGTCCAAAGCAATCAGGAACACCTCCTGCACATTAAAGTTCCTCTGTTTGTTCCTGTTAATAAATGCTTTTTTACTCCTAACTGAGTGAAAAACTTTGTCACCTTAGTTACACTCTTCATTAAAAAGAGCCTTAGATATTTAGGCTATGGAGGTACCACACAATCAGATGGAAATATTCTTCATGCATTGGTCTCAAACAGACAAACATTTCAAAAACCAGCTGCTTTAACTCTCAGTAGTTCAGACAATGGTACACTATTATACTCAGGATTACTCAGTTTCTTGACTTGGTCCATTGTCTCATCTTCAAAAGAAGAATCAGATGAATCTCAGAGAAAGTGCTATTGTCAATCACTCGAATATACATTAAGGACAAAGTCTACGAAGACAGTCACCCTGAACAGCTGTGTATACAAAATATTCAGGACAGACAGCCTAAAACCCAAGCATGTACATTTTGACTTTAATATCAGTCAACTGGTGCCTGTGGTTGAAGCATACTAAAATGTGCTGAAATGTACGTGGCTACAGCTTGTGTTCTTGATCACAACGCACTTACCTGAAATGCTGGGGGACTGGTTTAAAGGATAAAGATTAAGAACCTGCAGTCCCCAAGTCACAGGTTTAATATTAAAAGATCTTTCCTCTAAAGGAGTCATGCCATTCACATACTTGCACTGAAACTTACCAGTGTAATATACTACTTTGTAGCTCCCAAGGCGTATTGCACCAATCTCCCCTTCCTCCACATTCCCACTGTTTGGATGGAACAACACCTGCCCACACAGAGAAAAATTATAAATCTCAATACATAATGTAATTCTGAATATGGAGAATGCCTGTTAGTTGCAGCCAACTGGGACCAGAAAAGCAGCAATCCCCTCTAAGCAAGAACCTTTCACCAACAATAAATGATGTAATACAAATAGGGGTTAATGGGGACCAGGTTGGTGTGTGTACAACACTTCTTACAACTGCACATTAATTAAATGTGTTCACAGAACGTGCATAACTGCTTAAGCCCACCAGCTCATATACAGAATGTTCCACTTAAAACTGGCCTGCTTACATGGCAAAATCAAGAAAGCGGACCAGTATTAAGTGAAATATCCTGTACTAAAAGCCAGTTTCACTGCACTGCAGAGTCAAACATTTTGAAGTGACTGAACACATTGATTCTGTTTAGGTTTCCCACCAACATTTCCAGCCAGGAGTAGTTGCAAAAAAATACTGTTCTTTCTATACATCATTATCTCAGACAATGATATATGACCATTACATAAATGTTGATTAAAGTAAATTAATTCATAAGTGAAAAATGTTGCATTTTTCTGTGAAGTTTTACTGTTTATAGGTCATGTTTGAAAATTATAAACTTACCAGCAATCATTGACATGCTGGCAGCAATGCAAGCTTACAAGTATGTTACTTTTGAAACTGCACCATACCTGCCTGACACTTTGTGCAGTGCCAGTGATGAGGGCTGTCATGTCTTCTCCATCAAAATATCTGTCTGTAGGAAGGTCTGACCCTGCTAGTCTAGTCAGAGTGGGAAGTATATCAAGACTTGAGGTCAGAGCACTGGACACAGTTCCAGCCTGAAAATGCAGGCATCACAAAGAAACAGCTTCCAGTTCTTCCAGTAGGATACATTTCTTCCTAAAAACTTCGTTATGTTTCTTCAAAAACTCACTTCTTGTTGGTCAAATTACCTGTTCAGCAAACTTTTTGGCATCAGAATTTATCAGAGAGTCAAAAATCAATACTCAAACTGTAAGTGTGAGATGGCAGAGAAAACTAGATCTGTATAGTTGCTGTCCTGTACATAGCATGAAGGCTTATGGGGGAATAGAGGTACAGCTCCATGTGTTCTGAACCTCAGCACTATATGGAGGTGAGTGGTAAACTGCACAACGCAGCCCCTTTATGCCTGGGAGAACAGCCCCTATTACCCACTGAGCAGCAGGTAGGTGGATCCCAGAGCCAGTCTGAATGCTTTGGAGAACAGAAAAATCTCTTGCCCCTGCCAGGAATAGAACCATCATCCTATCATGATTTCTCTAAATATGTGAGCACTGTAACACAGCTGGGCTTAATGGGAAGCAATGAATACAGTATTTTGGTATTTTGTTTCATGTATCATGAGGATCTAGTATCACACTCCTGAGAAAAAAAATCTGAACCTTGTTTAGACCTGATAGCATTCAGCGTGAAGTCTGCCCCTACCAGAAAACAAACCCTTGTCACCCAGTCCATAGCCTAGCCACCATACTGAGTTACACAAGCTCTCATACAGTACTGGTTGTCACATACCTCAATATGCCCAGGCCAGTATATGACGGATGGTACACGATGTCCTCCCTCCCAAACTGTCCTTTTCGCTACTGACCCTCCACCACCTCCTTCAGGAGATGCCTGCCACATCCCAATGAATTGTCCAACAGAACCTGATAGTCCACACTTTTCTTCCCATGGCCCATTGTCAGCTGCAATAAGGGAAGTCTTAACGCCAAAAACAAGACAAACTGAGAAAAAACATCAGTCATTATATCTGAACTCAATTTCAGGAGTTCAAATCTTGTAATTTTCATCATTTTTTTCTGCCAAATAAACAAGACAGACAACAGGCATAAAACAAAAAAAATGTAAATAAAATAATTAAAATCTTCTCATTTCCTCTTATCTTATATTAATTATATGTGGTGTGATCAAATGGTTTCTGTACTGCTAACAAGATGATACTATTACTACCAGCACAAACTTCTACCACCACACGCAGATAGAGTACAACCTGTCAAGTTATGTCCTGCATGGAATTAAGTCTCCAGTATGTGTGACTGTTGAGTAATGTCTTGTTACATACATATGTGTTCATATGTTTTCACTTTTGGCATACCTGGAAAATGGCAGACATCCTGGAAGAGCATGTCTGCATCAAATTTTGTTTAAACTGGGAAAAAAATGCAACAGTAACTTTTCAAACATTCAAGTGGCTTTTGCAAAGCAGAAACTGCAAATAACACAAGTTTCTGAGTGGTTTTCCAAGTTCAAAAACAATGTGACCACTGTTGAAAACACCCAACACTCACAATGTCCACCGACATGCCAGACAGAAAAAAAAGTGGATTAAGTGAAGAAACCTGTCCTTGAAAACAGAAGAATCACTATCCATGGAGTTTCTAACATGCTGGGAATTATGCTTGGGTAAGTTCAGAACAACTGAAAGACAATCTGAACATGCATTGGATTACCACCAAATTCATACCCCATCTGCTTGGTCTATGCATAAATTTCTGGCTAAAACAAAATGACTGTCATTCCAAACCCTGCCTACTCACCCAGTTTAGTGCTATGTGACTTCTTTCTTTTCCCATAATTCAAGATTGCATTACAAGGAAAGGCATTTAATAATACTGCCCTGATTAAAGCAAAATCATTGCAGCCACTGGCTGAGTTTCAAACAATGTGCTTCACAAAATGCTTCATATGGTGATGTGATCATGGGCTCACTGTATGAGGTCCCAATGAGACTAAATTAAAATGGACAATATTAAGTGTTGTTGTTATGGACCAGCAAGACTTCCTTCAGGTCCTATTTTTATCCATCCTTAAAATGTGTCCATACTACCTCATTCTGTTACTCCTTAATATTCCAAAACCTTTATCTTTAAATCATCTCGAATTTCTATTCTTTTCATTCTGTCCTCTCTGATTTTTTTATCTATTTTGCTTAAAAATCTCATCTCTGCTGCAGTCAGTCTACTGCATCAGCTTGGTCCACATCAGTGTCCCTGTTCCCTGTGTTAATATGGGTATGCAGTAATTTTGATAAAAAACATGTCACTGTAATTTGCATAAATATTCATTTACAAAAATGCTTGTAGTACACAGATTAAAGTGTTTCAAGAAAACTAGACTCTTCAATTTTTCCAAGAACTACTCATCTTTGTAAATGGTTTTAGTAGAATGTATCTCTGATACAAAAGCCACACAAAATGGAGTTTTATGACAACAGTAGAAACAGTGACAAGTGCAGAAACTACTTTTGATATTCTTGCTATTAAGGGTAGCACGGAAGGGCTAAAGCAACACACAACCATATCTAACACCTGAATGCACTTAATTACAACTTGATTCTCCTTCTCCAAAGTTTTAGTATCATAGGTCCATATCCCACCTTCCCCTCCCATCTACACAGTTAATTCATACTAACATGTAAACCAAAACAGAGTATTGTTGTCTGTCTGCTTTACAGCAGTTAAGAGAGATTCCACAAGTCCATCCAGTTCTCGTAGAGTGTCTGTGTATATTCCTCGGCCAGTCACATTGTCATATTGAGGGGCATGGGCGAGTGGCACATGCATGTGTGACAGCGCAGCATAAAGGAAATAGGGTGCTGAAGATCTGCAAAACCACCAAAATATTATTTTCATATATGATGACAAATCACATTCTCACATATGTACTTGATTTTACAGTTCAGACATACATGTTATACCCTTACCAACATCTCAGAGATCACTGACCACCTCCACACATTCTTCCAAAGTCAGTAATATTTGTGTGACACTGGATTACAAATCATAAAAGAGATCATGACTTCCCTATGGCAATTCTCATAATTTATAAAGTAATAAAAAAGCCTCTGCAATCCAAAATTGAAATCAGACTACCATCAAACACTTCTGTTTTCACATTTCATAGCTGTGTTCAACCTACATCTTTCAGCAAACAAGTTCAGAGTTATCAACATAAAAGGAGCACACAATAAATTCCAGAATTTCTTACTTTGTTAAGTATTTACTTACACATTGCGAATGAAGTTGCTAGCAAATTCAGCATACATTTTGGCTAGGTCTGCCAGTTTCACTGGTTGATGTGCAATGGAATAGTTGCTGCATAGAGGCAGCGCAGGGTCCATAATGCAGTTGGAAGGTGGAGAGGCATAGAGATACACGCTGTTCTCTTGAAAAAAAGTATGTCCGGACAAAAGAATGGAGAGACACCTTATAAATTTATAATAAAACATACAACATTATGCTATTCAAGGGCGTAGCAATACTTCAATCTTCTTAGAAATACAACCATCATATGCCACTGGCTCAAACCATTCCTGGCAGAAGCAATAGATTTATATCTTCTCCACAGCATTCAGACCAGCATTCTGGCACCCACAAAGCCTGCTATTCAATTGGTAGTGCTGGGGGGCCTCTTTCCCATGACTGAAGCTGACTACTTAACCACCATCTTGAACCAAGGTTAGGAATGAGTGGACCTATACCTCCACTTCCCCATATGCCTTCCTGGCTTGAAAAGGGATGTTACCTTTACATCAGTAGCTCAGAATATATAGCACTGGGTGGTGGGCTGATCGATGCATAATGAACTGCAATAATGTGGAAGGAAGCAGCCATATTGCAACTTGAGGTAGCCACTATCGAGGCATTAGTCTAAACAATCTAAGAAAAACCACAAAAAAACCTCAGATAGGATACCTGGTCTCTGGGCAGAGATTTTAAGACACATGCTACCAAGCATGAAACTGGAATGCCACCCACTCAACCACAACATTCAGTAACATAAACATGGTAAAAAATATGTTTATAAACCAAGAGATATTCCTGTATATACATATGCATACCGCACATAAAACAGAACATAAATTTGTACAAATAATGATGGCATTATGGAGTGTTAAATTTTAAAATTTAGTAACATACTGTATGTCAAAGAAAAACATTCTTGACCTCTGGTATATATTATTAATTTTCAGCCACATTAATTAACTGCAAAGTCAGCTTCAGTAAGCTTCCTTATCCTGTTACGTATTCTTTACTTTTCTGTATCATTCTATTTACATATTCCTAGCTGAGGCACAACTGAATGACCCCCAAACTCATGTAACACTGTATCCTGCAACATGTCCACAATCTAACAAAGTAAAATACAATGAAAATTCAGCTATAAGTCAGTAACAGTAACAATTTAAAACTAATTTTTGTTTTATGTACAAATTTTCTCTCTTTTCCAGCCACTTTCACTCAATTTCTCAACCACCTTACCTCCAGGACAGGCTGGGCAAGGAGGAAGATTTGCCCCAGGAGGATCAGCACATCCCATGTCTACACTGTAGGGGACTCCTAGGTATGAATGAAACCCTTTGTCCAGTGGATGGTGGCCTGGTCGTGTGCCAAGATGCCACTTTCCTGTAATACACAAACAAAAACACTGCACATTTTAACTGTACCACAAAACCTACTTACAACTGAATCAAAATGGACCTGAACACTTCTTCTCTTTGATACAGGCAATTATGTCTACAGGAAGAGTACTACAGGAGGTCTCGTAAGTATATAAATCTTGTGCCTCATACGATGCTACAAGTAATAAGATGCACCCTATAATTAGTGAAGTATTTTTGTGGATTTCATCTTCCAGTCTTAAGACACATCCTTCCCAGAACTTTAGTAGCATAAT
This sequence comes from Coptotermes formosanus, assembly GCA_013340265.1. Taxonomy (NCBI): domain Eukaryota; kingdom Metazoa; phylum Arthropoda; class Insecta; order Blattodea; family Rhinotermitidae; genus Coptotermes; species Coptotermes formosanus. Next base: position 2,994,232 of record BLKM01000389.1, on the reverse strand, counting down.
CGATCTCACTGAAAACTCAGCAACACGCATCAAAAAAATAAAAGGTGATAGCGAATCACAAGATCTTTAACAGTCATGTTGCCCATATACTCACCACCATACAACACTGTTACTGGTCAACAACAGAAAGCTGGTTCCCAATAGGCCAAATTAATGTATTCTACATATAAGAAATTCGGTATACCCAGTTTTCAATGAAATTTGCTATGTCACTAAAACTATGTTTAAATAAAGTTACTTCTTCAGATCTTTTTTTTTTCTTTTTCACTATACAAATAATAATCAATCCATATGTGAGTGTCACAGGCTAATTAGAGGATATTTCCTTATGGTCTTTCACCTGTACGCAATTAGCAGAAAAACACAGAGAAAATTAAAAGTGTGATTTACTGATGCAGTACTATACAGGCTTCCACTGCTACCACAACAGTTTGGCCTGAATACTCTCTCTTGAACTGAACATTATCCCTCTTGAGACACAACAGACACTGAGGCATTGCACTCAATTATAACATGGCAGGCTTGCTGATTACACATTTTTAGTCACAAAAGGAAAGGAGAAATTAATGTGGGGGATCATCTCAACTTCAGTTAAAAACACACATTTCAAAAGCTGGTTGTGCTTTTGTAATTTCATAAAGAAACAAAAAAATGTGGAACACAGATGACAGAAGAATTCTAATACATGCGTAACCCAAAAAAAAAACACTTTCATCTTGAACTTCTACACTTAACCCTCTTTCTCTTGTTTAATTCAACTGCACACAATTTGACACTACAAGTTACCCATTACAGTTGTCTTACTAAGAAACAATGTCCTCACACGCAACCTCTCTCATATATAGCTAACAAAAAATTGACAAACATCTCCCACAACGGTAAGTTTGTAAGAATATACTTGACCAAATTTTCTGCACAGCCTGAACTTCTTATCAGCCTCAATACAATATCTGTTATCTAAATTACAGTGTTTATAAAAAGTAAGAGAGAGAGAGAGAGAGAGTGTGTGTGTGCGTGCGTGCGTGTGTGTGTGTGTTTTTTTTTTTTTACAACTTACCCAGCATGGCAGTTCTGTACCCAGCATTAGACAGAATCTCTGCAATTGTGGTCTCATTGGTGGGTATACCACCTAATGACTGTGGACCAAAGTTCTTGGTAAGACCAGTACGCAGACCCAGACGTCCAGTTAGCAGGGCTGCTCGTGAAGGCGTGCACACAGATGCTCCCGCATGGAAATCTGTTAATCTATATAATTCCCACAATTACGCTACCAATATAAAACCAGGAACATCATCATCTGTGTAGGTTAAATGTCACTGTTAGTGCAATGAAGTTCAGAATGCTATATGGGCTTGCATGATGGGGAAGAGACAAGAAGTACATGTAACATTTTGATGGGTACACATCCAGGACAGTGGCCACATGTAGGTCACATAGGAAAACAGGGCATAACACTGAGATAAATCTTAAGGGAAAGAAGCTGTAAACATAAGAACTGGACGGAACTGACTCACCATCAAGTCCAATGGCAGGCTGTTATTACTTGTGTTGAACCTCTCGGTTCTACCATCAGAGAGAGAGAGAGAGAGAGAGAGAGAGAGAGAGAGAGACAGAGAGAGAGAGACAGACAGACAGACAGACAGACAGACAGACAGACAGACAGAGAGTTAGTCAGTCTGTTTGTTTGTTTGTTTGTTTGTTTGTTTGTTTGTTTGTTTGTTTGTTTGTCAGAGCATGGTTTTTGAAACTGTGGTATATGCACCACTACTGGTACACCTACCACTGTTTACTGGTCCTTGGCCTTAATAAAAAAAATCTAAATATAAGAAATAAAAATTTTAAAACGTGACTAAAACATAAACCACATCCATTTGCTAATACACAGTATTGCTACCAACATTATCTCATTCCTACTGTCCACCAGTCTTTCAAATTTCAGATTTTTTTAAACACAAAAAAATATTGGCAGTACAGTAAAATTGTTAAAATTCAATTTGTGGTATGCTTGTGGTAAAGTCTGAGAACACGTGAGTTAAAAGGTTATAACAATAATTTTTTGGTTATTTGAGTATTCAATGTCACTGTTGCAAATATACAATAATATATCAAACAAGATGGGTAGACAACCACGAATGGTTGAACAAGCAAAAATCTGCAAGGAAACAGATATGGTCAATTTTAAAATATAACTCCTGCACTTCCTTTTAAGGATTTAAGACAACTTGTATGATCAATAATACCAACTAGATTATGGGCTGGACAATTTGGTATTAAAACTCTGGCAGGAGCAAGAGATTTCTCTCTTCGCTAAAACATACAGACCACCCAGCCTCCTATTCAGTGGATATGGGGGGCTTTTCTCCAAAGGAAAAAGTGACCGGGTTGTGAAGTTGACCACTCACTTCCAACTGTGTTGAGGTTAAGACTGAGTGAAGTTATACCTCCCCTCCTCCATATGCCTTCATGGTGTCGACACGGACAACCTACCTTTTATGAAAAATGTAGTTATACATCTTGTAACCAACACATCCTGAAAACCTGAGTTACAGCTACATTAACTAAAAACAACAAAACACTCCTTTGTACAAACCATATGAATAAGTAATATATACAAATCGTCTTCAAAGGGCCAACCCAGTCTCCTTTCAAATGGGTATTGTGAGATCTTTCCCTTGGAGTAAAGTGTCCAGGAATGAAGCTTAAACTCACCACCATAACAACACAAAGGAAACATCTGTTCATACAACAAGTACACTGATATAGTACACTTTAGTGTTCTAATGGACTAAAGTTGACATTGTCTTCATCCCTGACCTGATTATTGTCACATTATGCAGCTGCATTGGGAGTGGAAGTATCTTCATGACCTGATGACAGAGCCTACACTACCCACTGGGTTGGCCCCAGACCAGGTCTGAATGTGAAGGCATTCCTAGGATTGGTTTGTTTGTTTGTTTATTTATTTATTTATTTATTTATTTACTTTGTTATTTAAAATGCTGTCAACTGGTAAGATTATATACTGTCAATGGCAGGGGAAAATCAAGTACTCAGGAAGACTTCACAAGCATTCCAATAACTTGTGTGTGGGCATGCCACTGAATGCAGTGACAAATTATATGAGTCAGATAAAATAAGGACCCTATATGTCATCAATTTGGATCAAAATCTTACCTGACTGAAAACTTCCAGTGCAGGCACACTGAAATCTGTTAATAGTTTTTTAAACAAAAAAAAAAGTCTGTCAAACAGTTAACAATGTAACTTATTTAAAGCAAAAATACTGTAAGTTCACTTTCGGTCAAGTCTGAGACACTGTATGCAATTGACTATTTGTTATATACACAAGTACTGTTATGTCCACAAATTGCCGTCATGACAGAAAGGACTATAAAACACTGTACGTCATACCAGAACATTATGCTAGTACATCTCTAAATAGTTCATAAAAACTGTGTATAATGAACTTACATTATTTATGTTTCAAACTGTCAATATATACAAACCCCATTCCAAATTTAAAATCTCAGACTGTCTCCAGGACCTGTTTTTACACCACTGATCATGACATTCATTTTCACATATATGCCCTGTAATGATGATATGATAAACTTCATTGAAACTAAAAATAAAACTGCAAAGCTAAAGAAGAGCCAAGAATATTACCCATAATTAATGACCCAAGGTTGACATGTCAGTTTTTAAACACCTCATTTGACAGTATCATGAATCGCAAGAATTAGGTTAAAGATCAGTCAATGATACATGACTGCATGATATCGTGTTAAAAGGATCATGACCTTCAATAAATCTGGACATAATTACTAGTGTTCCAATAACAACAAAGAAAAGGTTTGTGTTAATTGGAGGTCACGACACAACACAAATCACCAAGAAATCAAAAAATGACACATCTACAATTATAACATATGGCAGACTTATTAATTACACATTTTGAGTTTGTTAAAAATGATGAGAAGGGATATTCATCTGAAAGACCCCAGTATGATCAAGTCAGTCATCCAAATAACGGCTTTTCCTAGTCTCAATGATTTAAGTGTGGCAGAACATACACAGATCTTGATATAGGAAAAGAGAAGTCAGATTGACTGGTTTAAAGTCATCTCAAACACATTGTTTCTAAGTGACTGACTATACATCAAAACATAATCCGAAACTACAACTTTCCGTAATCTAAACCAATTTTTTAGATGTGACACATCCTCCAAAGAAGACGTAATGGTAATACTGGCATAACACAATCAAAGCATCTTTCATTAAAATATTACATAACAGCAGAACAAAATACCTATGGATGCTATAGAACTGTAGGGGTTCCATTATGTTACTGGTTAAACTAATCTAATTTTGAAGCACCAACCTATTCCACACAGTGTGCCTTTGCATGCAAAATTGCTCTGACTACACTATCATTCACTGCCAAACTAGGCTGTTTACTTTTCAGTCACACAGTAATCCAGACTTGAGGTAAATCTATTTCCAACAACATTCCAAAGAGAAATAATGCATATTGTATTACCTGCATACAGTAAACAAAACTGCCCATGCATATCACAATTCAATGAACAAAATGAATCACATATGAATATCCTATCCCATGTGCAGTTTTGAAATAGTACATAAAATCAATAGTATACAAATGAACCTTATTAACAAATTAATTATCCTGGTTCTTCTTCAAGTACTGTAGGTCAGAACTGCAATGGCACATGCAAAGTAGCCCCACTCTTCCCACCATAATGCCGGAGACCATTGTGGTTTGCCTCCACTCTTTCAAACCATTCAAACCCCATGAAATAGCAACTATATAGACAGTACTAACTATGACATTTCAGATAACTACTTAACTATAGAAACAAGTCAGTTGCTAAAATATACATGATGTGATATTACACATTTTCCATGCAATGAATGTGCAAAAATGTTTACCACCAACTAACTGCACTGATTAACATATAAGAAATTATTACTCCAACATGTTTTGGCTGTTTATAATACTTCCTTTGTGCAATAACAGTCCTTGAAGTAGGTTATTATCAATAACTGAAATGTGTCAGGGTAATAATCTCACATATGCAACCAGTGCCAGTAGTTGGTAATACATATACATGATGTGTTTAACACAACAATTACATTAAAAAAGAAATACAGAGTCCTTGTAATTTAACATAATAAAATAGTTAAAAATAATTAAAATTTAAAAAATAATAATTAGTTCGCTTTGATTTAAAATGTGTAATGAGACAAGATCCTTTTCATACTAAAACAGATCTAACAATACTTTACCAAAACCCTTGATTACTTTTCCAGTTTACAAATGTTTAGATTGTTCAGAATGTTGCATAAAACACTTCAGTTAGATCTAATATCTTAAATGTTAACCACAACCTGGGTTCTTTTCTTTCTCAAAACACATTCTCAACTAGTTCCATCATCTTCCATCCTCGTAAGCAAATGTTTTCATCCCATCTTTTGCTTTGTCTTCCAAGTGCTTTATTCTTTACTAAAATCCACACAAGAGGTTTCATCTTTATCATTCAGCACTAGCAAGTACAGCAGCTACTTGCAACATTCTAACAAATGAACTGCATGTGAAAACAATAAAATAGACAGGGCTTCATGTAAAGTTAAAAGTGCCATGTAGATAGTACTATTCCAACTGACAATTTTACGCATTTGTCAAATAGTCTTTATTGCCCTAAACTTTCTTATAGGATTTACTGAATCTGCCATTACCTCATGGACAGAGACAGACAGAGAGAGAGAACTAAATAAAATTTGTACCTTCTTACACTATGAATATAATATTATTTGAATGTTATACCCAGCACCTGTGGTCAACAGTTTCTATAGGTAAAAGTTTGGAATCCTTAATCTGGTGATGATTAAGTTTTAGTTACAATGAAACCTGTACGATATCAAACAAGAGCACTGTTACCAACCTGAGCCCTTCATGTGCCAGCCTGTCAATATTTCGGGTGTCCACTGTCTCAGGCCAGTTGGCCCCAATATCTCCCCATCCCATGTCATCAGACATAACAATCACAAAGTTAGGTCGTACATCTGTCTCTGCTGCATATACCAGGATAAACATCATCGGTAAAACACAACAGACACTCCAAAACACAGCCATATTTACATCACTCACAATTGGAGAAACAGCTTTTGCACATTATCTGTACTTCCAGCACCTACATACTGTGCCTGTTAATTAACATTTAAGTAACTTCATTATAAATATCATAAAAAGACTTGCTGAATAACCTTTCAAACCATACACAGAAGATTACATATATCGGCCATATCAACCAGGATCCTGTAGTACAGCCAGCAGAATATCACTGAGGAACTTGATTCCAGTGTCACTTTGTTTTACGAAGAAAGTGTGAAAATTGTATAATCTTTGAGTGATGCTTGTGCACAATTCCATGCACTCTACGTTTGATGTTCTGCCTACATATTTAGACAGTTTTAGATTTAACTTTCTGCAGTGAACAATGGAAGATATGTCAGACAATGTTTCATACCTACATCCAAGCAATCCCAGTATATATTTCAGAAAAAAGTTTTTTGACACTGGAAGGACAAACCTGCTGTCGTGTTTTGGAGATAAAGGACAGAATGTGCATGTTTCAAAGGACGAAAAAGTAGGCGTACACCTGAGAATTAAGCCAACAAAGGATGCAGCACAAATGTTAGTTCCTCCACGGGAGCAAACACTTCAAGCTAAGGATTCTCACACATTGGTATTGAGATCACTGAAGGATCGTGCTGTTCATTAATTCAAGTTCAAAAAAGTATCCAGTGATAATGCAAGCCAGGAACATGGATATGATGAGTGTGTTCATGATTTAGTAAAGGACTTCATTCATGGACAGAACAGTCTGCTTTCTGCTTATAGAACAAGTAGTGCTGGGAAAACATACACTATTCAGGGAACTCCTAAAAAGCCTAGGATCATTAAGGGGCAATTAATGTACTGTTTAACAGCATTCATGGTCAGCAAACTGAAACTGCATTCAAACCAGATATATTTACCAGAGTGGGGGACTTGATGACAAGGCAATGAAACAAGCAAAAAGTTGCACACAAACAGCATTTTATAACTTGGTCACAGAATAAAAGCCATGAATTTGATTCCAAAATCTCTGGAACTATAGGCACCAGACTACACAGTCAAGTCATCTCAAGCCTCATTCTGTAACATGCAAGAACAGCTGAATAATTTGTTACTTGTAAATACAGAAGGCAAAGGATATGTTCTCTCAACTTGGGACTCCTTTGGTGAAATATACAATGATAATTTGTGTGACTTACTAGAACCCGCTGGATCAGGATGACAGAAGAGACAAAACTTGGCACTAGGTGTAGATAACAAAGGCCAAAGTTATATAAAAGGCCTAAACAGATGTGTGTTAATTCTGCTGAGGTTAATTCTGCCAAGGAAGCTTATCACGTTATGTTATATGGGCAGCATAATTTGAAATTTGCTGCAACTGGTTTGAACAGTCTGTCCCATAGATCACACTGCATTTGGACCATAAAACTTCTACAACATGTACAATCTGAACATCCAAAATCTGTTCAAAGAACCACGTTTTCATTCTGTGACCTTGCTGCTGCTGAAAGTGCCAAAAAAACCCATAATGTTGGTGAACAATTGAAAGAATCTCAAAATATAAACACATCTCTTCTTGTTCTTGGAAGATATCTAATGACAATTGGGGATAACCAAATGAATAAAAGTGAGAACTTGGTTCCATTCAAAGATTCAAAGCTTACAAGACCATTTCAGAGGGAACTGCCAGTTAAAGAATCCCTCCCAATGATAGTGAAAGTGAACCCCTCACCAGTTTTCTGTGAAAAAACTCTCAATATCTTTAACATTTTCAGCTATAGCAAAACAGATAATCTCTATGCCAGCCAGACATAAGAAGCGTGTTCCCAGACCACCATCTTTCTTCCACTGTGTCTCTACGAGTTCATCTCTTGCATCAAATGGTACTTCTGAAGGAGATTCAGCTACTGCTTCACATTCAAACAACAGGGATAATCAGCATCTAAACAGTAAATTGAAACCCTTATAAATGAAATTAGTGAACTGAAAAAACAGCTGGTAGTGGAGTGCAAAACAAAACTGGCAAGAGAGCTTGAAGTACGACAGGACGTGTGCCCATACTTCTCCAATTTGAAGCACAGACAACAAGCAGAGTGCGAGTGTTTACTGGAAGACATATAACATTGGTACAAACAAATATCTGACAGGAAAGTGAAGACATTGAACACTACTATCAAAACCACTGAAACAGAAAACGGCACTGTATTGAGGATAGTTCTGAAGATGGGAACAGTACATTGGACGATTCTGATGCAGAAGTAGAATCATACTCTACACAGAAGCTTAATGTAGCAAATGAGTTACCTGGTGCATCACAGAAGGATTATAATGAATTATTGAAAAAATACTCAATGTTAATGTTTGAATTGTCGTGGAGCAAGATGCAAGTTAAAAATGCCGAAAAATTTAAGAAGCCTGCACAAGCCATGTGTGATGGGGACCAGAAATATCTATTCACTGAGCTTTTATGTCAGCTGCCAACAGTGAAGGAAGAGCGCTTTAAAAAAGGAGGAAAAAATTGAGGAATTGAATGGTATTCTGTAGGATGCAGTAGTGGACTACAAGCAGCTCGTAGATGATGTGTAGGCAACAGAAAAAGAAAGAGATGATCTTCAGCTACAGCTTGCAGAAAAGGAAAGTGAACTGTGACATAGACTGGATGTTTTGAATGAGCAGCAACAAATACTGGACAAGCAGTAACACAGCCTTAACAAGAAGGATGAATTAATACAAATTCTGGAAAAGCAACTAAAACAAGGAATCTGAGGAAAAATTATTGCAGGGTGAGGCTTTGCAACGAGTCTACCAGGAAGAAATGCAGAAATCAAAACATGTGATAGATGATTTGCAAGACAAGCTCAGTGCTCTTGAAGAGGCTGAAAATAATAATATAAAGGAAAAGACAAACTCTAAGAATTGTGAAGAAGAACTTCGTAAACATCTAGAAAGAAGTGCTGTAATGTTACAGAAAGAAATTTCAGAATTCAAAATGATATGGAAAATGTGCATGGCTAATGAAGAATTTGTAGGACTGCTAAAGGAGGAACTGGAGGAAAAATCATACAAATATGAACAGCTGGAAAGTGAAAATCAGTCTCTGAAGAGGTCCCTGGAATTTAAGGAAATTGGATAGGCAAGGATCAAGGAAAATATAAAGACTTACGAAAACATGCTGAAAAAGGTAAAGGAAGAGACTGACAGATGCAAGCATGATATTCAGGGTTACCAGCAGAAGTTGCTCAAGAATACACCTACTCCCAATACAAGCCAATGTCAATTGCATCAACTAGAAGAAATGCAGAGAGCATGTGATGATCAACATGAGGCACAAGCAACATTATTCACTGAATCATCAAAGATCAACAGGCAATCCCACCGGGCACATAGTCACACACTGCTGATGAAAATACCAATCCTTCTGCACTTGGAAGCTTGGTCATAAAGCATATTTCATACACAGTCCAAAATTTTACACAAGATAAGAGGTTGTAATGTGAGATCTAAATCCAGGAATCAGCACAAGGACATCTTAACATTCAATCTGGATATGTCATCAGAAATTACACCTCTTGAGACACAGATCATACATCTTTTGTCACCAGCAAGAATTCTAAGGAACCACCGCACATGATATGGTTAGAAGCTAAAAGAAAGTGAAAACAGTAGTTAACAAAGAAAATGCCCAATAACAAGAAGTAATGATTTTTTACGGAATTAGAAACAAAAAATGAAGAAAAGAAAGATTACTTGATTATCTACCATGAAAATATGACACGTCTGTACAGAAACAAAGAAGAATTAATTGCTATTTTTGTAAAAAGGAATCTCAGTCCTTATCTTACATGCTTAAGCAAACACCACATGAAAGAAGATGAAATAATAATTTTTTCGATGCCTGAATATAATTTAGCATCAAGCTTTTGCTGAAATAAATATTTGAAAGGAGGAGTGTGTATTATGGCAAGGAAAGATATAACATATCAAACAATAGATTTAAAGAAATCATCTAGGGTTAAAATCTGTGACATATGTGCAGTAAAACTACAAACAAATTCTACTACCCTAATTATTTGCTGCATCTATAGGGCCCCATCTGGCAGGATACATCAACTTCTAGAACTTCTTGATGATACTTTAAAATGTTTATGTCAATCATTTGTTGAATTTATACTCTGTGGCGACATAAACATTAACTACCTTACAGCAAGCAAAAATAAGCTCAAACCTAATACGATAATGAATACATACAATTTACAGAAAGTGGCAAATTTGCCTACAAGAGTACCTAAAAATGAAGGAACACTAACTGATAATATATTTCTGGATAAGGCAAAACAAAATTGCATCTGAGTTCATTCCATGAAGCATAGATTATCTGATCACGATATGCAGGTCCTTATATTAGATAGGACTCAAGTTCCATTTCAAAAATTTATTCAAAAAATAAAATTAGACAAATAAAGGATCAAAACATTGCAGAGTTTTGACTTCTTTTAGAGTAAGAATCACGGGAGTCTGTATATAATATGAATGATGTTAACAGTATGTTCAATAATTTCCATTGTACTTTTTTTAGGTATTTTGAGAGCACTATTCCAACTACCAATAAAAGACAAAGCAAACGTAATTGAATAACAAAAGGAATTAAAATATCATGTACACATCAGAGAAATCTTTATAATATGTATAAGGATACAAACGATCCCATAATAAAAGATTATTAAAATAGATACTGTGCAACTCTAAAGAAAGTAATAAAAGAAGTGAAAAAACCGTCCTATAATAATCTGCTAAAAAGATGTACAAATAATATTAAAGAAACATAGAATATTGTTAAAAAGAATACTGGGAAAATTAGGATAGCAGATAAATTTTTTTAAATAGACCTGCAGACTGGAAATACCAAAGATGCTAAAAAAAATATTTTAGGCATTTAACAAATTCTTTTTGCCAACAGTAGGAAATAAAATATCTATCATTCAAACCCAAATATGGCTGTAGAACTACTGAAGAAATCATATGTGCATAAAATTATGGAGATGCAAACAATTCCAGTTACAGAAGCAAAAATAATAAATATAATAAAATCTCTCAAACCTAAAAACTCATGAGCCAATGATGAAATATGCAGTAAAATGATACAGCACTGTGCATCAGACATAGGTAAACCACTTAGCCAGATATGTAACTGTTCATCACAATACAGCACTTACCCGCAAAGATTTAAGTACTCAGTATTTAAGCCCATATGTTAAAAAGGCGATAAAACCAAAATGATGAATTATGGACCAATATCACTACTCATAACCTTCTCAAACATTTTAGAAATTGTAATGTTCAATAGATTGAATCAGTATTTACAAGCAAACAATATATTAGTATCAGAACAATTTGGATTCAGGAAAGATATAGTAGTCAAAAAAGTGTTTACCTTGACCAATAATACTCTTACTGCACTAAATCACAGACAACAAATAGGAGGCATCTTCTGTGACTTATCCAAGGTATTTGACTGTGTTAATCATAAAACTCTTTCAGGTAAATATAACAACTCTTAAATTGATACATTATGGATACTTTCATTCCATGATGGCACATGGAATCACATTCTGGGGGCATTCATCAGGAAGTAGGAAAGTATTCCAATTACAAAATAAAATGGCTCTACTGCATTACAGGTCTACCACAGTGCATCCAGTGTGCCATGACTGAGGACACGAGTACTGTAGTGTGTGGTGGATTATGGCTGCACCCCCATGCCCCCTTACTCAGGGAACCTGCCCATCGAGAGCGACTTAGGTTAGCTGTTTAAGCGAACGCTCTGTTATAGTGAGTGCCCTCCTTTCCAATGAAAGCTGCCAATCGAGATGGACTTAGGTTAGCCGTTTTGGCTATCTCTCTATTATAGTGAGTGGGCCATTTCTTTCATGTCTGTCTGAGTTCATAGCCCACACTGTTCTCATTCCCCTACCTTATCTCTCCTTTCGTCACTGACCTCTGTAACAGTTATCCTTCTCAGCAGTACAGTGAGTGCTGCTTCTCTGGAGTGCTACAATGCCTTGCAGACACTGCATAGCCTCCACCTCCCCACCTTCCACAGTAGACAAGTCCCTCCCTCTGCTTCACACTCCACCCACATCATGTCCCTTGATACGAACAATGTTCATCTGTATAGAAAATTTTTGTCTCATAGACGGATAATGCAGTACAGCCAAGAAAACTATAAGAATCAGACGGGGTCTGCGTCTACAACTTCATGAAAACCTCTGTTCTGAGACTGGGAAATACTAACCTTACCATCTCAATATATCTTGTCTTTGATGAGTTTTTTTAAATAAATAACCCGGAACATTCCACTTTTAACATCTCAATTCATAATACAAATACACAAGGAAGACTACAGCTTCATAAGCCACTGGCTAACCTTACATCTTATCACAGAGGTGTATATTATGCAAGCATAAAAACACTGAATGTGTTGTCAATATCTACTGTTTAACTATTAACAAACAAGAAACATTTTGTAACAGCTCTAAACAAATTTTTAATTGATGAATACTTTTATTCTATTGATCAATATTTTAATTATTGATGTAAGATGAGGACTGATGATTACTCCAAGACAAAAATTTTATCGTTATTATTTTAGGTATTCAAAAATTGATCTTACTATCTATATAACTACATTTTAAATTAATATACATTGACTAATCGCTGTATATTGATCATGTCCAGTGACAAAAGACTTGTTTCATATCCAAAAGCCGTAAGTGGCTATGTGATGGATTGATGAAATGTATGAATGGATGTATGTATGTACATACTCTAAATTTCCACACTTCTTTACTAACTTCCACCAACTACCTGCGTAATTCCCTCTCGAATGTCACACACTAATAGCATATTCAAAATGGCGGTAATATCCTGTTCCTGCAGGTTCATTTCACAATTCCAAGTTTTCTCTTTCATGTCATATTCAAGATACGGTTTGTTTAAACAGATTTCTGACAGTACCCAGACGGAAACAATCTCGCCATCTATGAACCATAACGCAAACTATCTGACAAACTCGCCCATGTATCTGCTAGGAGTCCAGCACTTACCAATTTCAAGTTATAAAATAATCCCAGTGTTAGAGTAACCAAGCAAAAAACCCTGTAGAATAAAACTGTTATGACACAAGTCAGAGCTTAGTAGTTTCGGTGTGAACACAAGATAAAAAAACTTATAATATAGATTGATATGTATCAATGACCAGCTCTTTCTTATAGATGCATTTCAACTTTTAAAAAGTCTTACATGTGATTTTTGGTATTTTTAAAACAAAGTACCCCCTGAGGATGTTGCTATGAAGCACTGAAACGTGTCGGCGTGGATAAAAGACTTGAATGTTGTTTTTTAACGAATGTGTGTGAGTTGGTTGTTGAAACACATCAATCTATATAGGTATGTGCATGGTACAATGTAAAAAACTGATCTTGTGTTCACAATTTTAATCCTTAGTTGGTCATGAGGTATCTCTCAACTACATGCAACTTTTTATTGCTTGTTTCTTGGAATGTGAGATAAGTGGAATCATGTACTTCAGAATAGTTGCATAAGTTGCTTCTTAAAAGCCTGCGGAGTTGGCTTTGTGCACCTAATCCCATTTGTTTTGCTGTATTCGGCAGTTTGTATCGGAGAGATACAGCGCAAGTGATCTACATTAGAAATAAGAATGAAGTAAAGAGCCGCCCACTTTTTCTAAAGTGACTCTCTGCAGAATTAGTGTCTGAAGAACTTCATTGAAGAAGTCATGTACCTTGAAGCCCAGCCCTTCAGCACACATTTCCAACAATTCCGCCTTCAACCAGCACAGGAGATAACATTCACAAGCACTGTATCAATTGTTGGTATGCTGCTGAGAAAAAGACGACTTACTAGATATTTTTTGAATACTAGACATCCCATTGGTACACAGACACGAAAGTATATTTACTGTTGCTTCAGTTACACAATTTATCTTCGTTTAGAACATGCAGAAGTTATCTGTGCAGCATGCTGTCAAAAGGCAAAATCCTGTGCAAAGGGGAGTGAAAATTAATCTTTTGAAAATGTCACACCACTTTGATACATGTTACCATTCGTGAACAAACCACAGTTCTATAGGCAAAATTCTTTACCTCTTTTTAGCATAAACCTAGAATGTATCTCAGACATACATGCAACCAATTGTTTGTATTACAGACGCGACCAACAGAGGGTGAAGTATGTTGTTTGATCACACAATTTATAACTTTGCTAAATAAAATTAGACATGCGTACACACTTTCAAACATAAAGATAACAGAATTTTTATTCACGTCATAATGCTGAAGAATTTGCTTCTCAGTTTTGGACGCATCTGAAATTACTGTAACTGCAAGTACTTCTATGTGCAAGATAAAATTTACAGCAGTCTGGTATAACAAGGTTCATAATCTCTTACACACTACATTTCCATAATAACAGCTTTTAAGTTCATTCTTTTCCCACTATCTTATGTTTGGTCTAGCACTATTTTGCAAATGTTAAACACACACACACAGTCCTAGGCACACCCAGAATTTTCCTTTTGCCGGGGGTGGTGGCCTGTCCCTGAGGCTATACATATTTCATGTCCGATTTCAAAAATTGCGTTAAATCATGTCAAACTCTCGAAGCCGACATCAAATTAGGTTACAGTGAAAATTGAAACTAACTGAAAAACAAACCAAACTACATATTTGTAAGTTCTATGTATATTGTTCAATATTCCAACATACTAGTCATCAGCCAATTTTAGTGGCTGATTAAAGCTGAAGTGTAAATCACATAAAACATTTGATAACACTGTCTGCAGAAAATACAGGTTTTTTAAATTATGCTTTGGGTGGGTGGGGGAGGGGGCTGCGGCCTGGCCGGGGCCCCCCCCCCCCCCCGGGTTGCATACAGTCATACAACTGACTATGCAAATATGCTAGAAAGGACAGTTTCCAAAAAATTCAATACAACAAAGTCAGTAATTCCTTTATTGAAACAAAAATCCTGCATATTTGGGTATTAAATAAACCATACATTAGTAAGCTATAACAATCAGACTTATCATCACAGATCACGCACATAATAATTGCCTTCTACTGTATTTGTAGTTCATCAATACTAACAGCATACTGAGACATCCAACAAGAAGAGTTATCTAACAGCACTGATAAAGAAATTATATAAAGTTCATATTCTATGATACTGTTAAAATCACCACTACTACAAGCAGAACTGAACGTTATTGTTGACCTTATTACTGGTATTAGCAATACAGAAAACTCCCGCTTTACACAATTTCCTTCTGCGCGATTTAGCTTTAACGTGACTTGAAAATTTACACCACTTTTTGAATTTATGGGATAATTTTTGCTCTAACACAATTTGGCACAGATGATCCATGGTCACGCTTATCTTCTGTAGGAGGCTAGCAGAAAGTGACGTCACTTTTACAGCATCAGTCACGTGTATGGATTGATTACATTGGTGATATACGCAGCGTCGCATTTAGTTTGCTCTTCAACAGCATTGGCTTTTCTTACCAACATGAGTGAGCAACATAAATCTACATTACCTAGTGCAATCCCTGTGAAAAACTGGCGAAAGACGATCAGTACTGAAGAGAAATTCCATGTAATAAGCCAACATGAAAAAGGTGAACAAATTGTTGATATATGCCATAATGTTACACCTGCTCATAGTAGCATACATATAATCCATGATAATGTTGATAGAATTAAAGAAAGTGCTACGTCAGGAACTAAGTGTTTGTGTAGCAAGACTACCACAGTCCTATCCAAATGAACCATACCAAAAACTATGGATGTAAGTCTCTTACATTTTTATTCCATTAGAAATAAATAAATATATTGTACAGAAATGTATTTACACTATAGAGAAATGTGTATATACTGCATATACAATACAGTACACACACACTCTACAGGTCTGTATGTCCATTAGTGGTACAGTCATACACTATACAGGACAAGGCTGTCAGTCCCCTATCCTCCATGGAATACATAGTCTTAAATGGGAATTTTATACTCAATTTGCATGATTTTGATTTGCACCACACTTTTTCAGGAACATAACCCTGACACAAAACAAGAGCTACCTGTACTTCAAAACAGACCTGCATGTCAACTCCCTCAAAGCTCAGTAACTTGTAAATTATCAACTACACACTGTTAAAATACTGTTGATACACAACAAATTGTCAAAAGATACAGTGAAACCCTGTTAAGAAAATTTTGAAAATTCCAAGAAAATCCTACTTCTTAAGCAGGAAATTTCTTAAAAGGGTAATTTTCATGAAATGGGAGAGTTTTGGTGCTTTTTTTATCCTGACTTCCTAGGTGGGAAATTTTCTTAACCGGGTTTTTCTTAAGCGAGTTTCACTGTACATATAATTTCAGGATATAGCAGCTTAAGTGCATGAAGAAAACAAAGAACAATAGTGTATTGTAACACATAAAAAAAGACACCCTTCACCAAAAACACAAATAAATATTACTTTACCTGAATACAATAGGGGAAATTTTCCTCAAATATGACATCAGAATATGCGGGGTGATACAGGATTGTCATATGAAGTGCCAGACTGTACTGTGCCAAACCAAACGGGATCGTGCAAAGCCAAACCAGTAATGCATTGCTGAAATGTCACGAGTGTGCCAAAAGAGAGAACAAAATATCCTACAGTGTGACAGTTCAGTCATTACATCAGTAAAACAGTAGATTACATAGGGGGGAAGACTAAAAGCATCAGCTAAATCAAATCAAATCAGGCAGCGTTAAGATGCCAACTCGTAAAGTAGCACTGTTTAACCATGCCAATAAAATAAATAACTGTGATCCAGCAGGAGAGTTCAGGGTATTGCAAACAAACATCTGAAAGACAAGGCAGCAAACACAGAAGTTAATAAATACGCATTCCACCTGAATATGTTTCAGCGGAGCCAAGTATGGTCATTTCCCAGAATTAGAACAAGAAATTGTTAAGTCTGTGGGCTTACAAACAAAAAATGTAGTGGAAATTACATGTCAGGTAATGACATACAAAGCATGGGAATGTGCCAGATCATACATAATGCAGCATCAGTTTAAGGCTGGCACAGATTGCTGTGTGCACATAATACAGAGGAACAGCTTTTCTCATCATCAAAGAACTTCACTTTCCCAGACACCGCCAGCAGACTTCAAGAAGCAAATTGGTCCTCTTTAGTGACATGTCAATGGACTTCACAAAGTAAACAATTGCATCTTCAGCCAAAGAGGAAATGCTAATGAAACCCCAGTGCACTTTAACATGTCAACAAAGTATACTGTTAACAATGCTGGGACAAAATCTAAGATGAAAACATGAGATAATGAAAAGAGGCATGTAACCATAATGTGGGCAGCATCAGCAAATGGTAGCAAGTTGTCATCACCTGTGATTCGAAATTACAAACCAACGCCTAACAAGCAATTGCCTAGAAGAATTATTGTTAGATATCAACCTAAAGGTTGAATAACAAACTCATGAATGTTTAATAGGCAGTGATGTGGAACAGAATACCAGCAGCTGGATGCCTTTAGGGGAACTGAACACCAGAAATCAATAACACAGAAAATGGACCTGGGTAAATGACCTCACGAGTGCGGGCATTAGCTGCTGCGGTTAAAAAAACCTTCACCCACCACCTAAAGATCTTGTATGATGAGTGACTGTTCAAGAGGTCGCTGCTTCTGCCTCTGCTTGATGAATCGAGCCCCACGTGACTCTTGTCAATAAACCATCATGGTGTGACAGTACATGATTGTGAAGGGCTCTGAGAAGTGCTGTATATCCACGCAATGCATTAGTGCAGAGGCTGGGAATGGTGACAGTGTTAGGAAACAGAAAGCACAGAGTGTGAAGAAAGACACTACAAACAATGACAGAAGACATGGTACACTGACTGATAAAGGCAGATGGAATCTGGCAGGTCTTGTGTATTAACTACATGAAATTAATAGCAGAATACAATATTTCTTCCCTGAAGACTTGTCTTACTAGAGGAGTCATCTTACAGTCAGATAGATACATTTTCCCTTGGCAGATGTGATTTTATTCGGGGTCATCTTGCATTGACGTAAATATGGTACACCTATAAACTGAGGTTGCCATATTGAACCAAACATCAAACATGGGTGTTCTTCACACAACATTCTTTTTAAAAACATTTAAAAACATCAGATCTTGATCTTGTTTATTTCAGATGCCTTATCAAACTGCAAAGTGTGTTCTCTGAAAGCCTTGGCCTGTAATATGAGAAAAAACATCACATCAAAACGAAACACGCAAATTGTATTCATACATGAAATTCTAATGACTGCTTCAATTCTGTTAATACACAGTCTGACAATTATATAATGCAACTGAGGTTATAGAATCAAACTGGAACAAAACACTTGAGTACTATCTGTATTTTATTCAAAGTACATCCCTTCTGCATCGATACAGCGAGTGGCACGATCTAGCAAAGACTGGAACGACCTCTGCACGTCTTCTTGTGGTATGGCCCAAAGACTCAATGTCACAGCTCCTTGGATGTCTTGAACATCTTCAAAGAGGCGCCCTTTCAATGGTAACTTCAGTTTGGGGAACAGAAAATAATCACAGGGGGATAAATCAGGGGAGTAGGGTGGATGATTGAGCATGCACACTTGTTTTTGGGCTCAAAATTCTTAACATCAACTGCCCGGTGAACCGGTGCAATATCGTGAAGAAGAAACCAACTGCCTGGTGCTGAGTACTCGGGCCAGACACAGCGAATCCTCTTCCGTAGGCGTTCCAGAACACTCAAATAAAAACTTCCAGTGACAGTCTGTCCCTAAGTCGTGGTGAATAATTCCCTTGCTGCCGTAGAAACACACAAGCATTGTCTTCACTTTTGACTTTTGAAGATGAACTTTTTTGCCTTTTGGTGATGCTGGTGACTTCCATTCAGCACTTTGGCGTTTAGTTGTGGGATAATAGCGAAAACACCAAGTTTCATCCTCTGCTACAATCAAATTCAAGAAATTTTTATTTCTATGAGCAGTTTTAATGATGTCTTTTGCGTAGTGAACACGCTTGTGTCTTTGATCATCAGACAATGAATGCGGCACAAACCGGGAAGCGACCTTTCTCTTGCCCAAGTCTTCCACTAAGATTTGACGAATTGTCTCCCTGTTAACACCAAACTTACCAGCCATCATTCTCACAGTCGCACAACGTTCTTCTCGTATTCGTTCTCTCACTTTGGCAATGAGTCCCTCGTTACAAACAGAAAATGGACGCCCAGGCCTGGCTTCATCTTCAATTGTTTCCACACCACTTTCAAATCGTGCATACCACCTGAATATCTGTGCACGAGATAAACAATTATCCCCATACACTTGTCTCATCAATTCCATAGTCTCAACTGCAGTTTTCCCGAGTTTAAAACAGAATTTAATGTTCGCTCTCTGCTCCATGTCGCTACTGTGACCATGTCCTCTCACTACCTGCACAACATGGCGCCGTATTTCCTGTCATGCTCAGCGTGGGGTGTTGCAGTGTTGCCAGATTACAGATGAAGGTTGGGCACATGGATGGCATGCATTGCTTCATAGATGGCACTTCTATCTTGGTCAAAATAAAATCAGTCACATTATATAATTGTCAGACTGTGTAGTTAATGTTAACATCATCTTCACACCAGCAGAAGTCATCAAGGACAGGAGATGCAGGGCGGAAGAACTTTATTCTACACTCTATGCCAAAACCATATGCCCACCCATCTGCATTACATGGATATGCTTCCATTGTGCCAACATCACACTTACTTTATGAAGGAATGCAATAAAAAGCAGAGTATCACTTACAACAAAAAACTGTAGTTAATAACTTGCACAAGCACACAATATATGCACAACTTGAGGTGGGATTGTGTGTATAAGCCAGGTCAGTGTTCAGTAACAGCATACTGTGCATGCACACTCTCCCATCTCACTAACATACTCTGAGTCAACTCATGGCATGTCCATAATAAATTAATAACAGGTACTAGGTATTGTTTAAAATAACAGTACATTTCAAACACCAACACATTCTGGACAGAACTTATGAACCCTATTGCCATTCAGTAGTTCCATTTCAACAGTAAATCCCAAGATTACATTTTCACGGTGATGAAGACTCACACTGTGTCTTCAGAGTTAGGATACCACAGAGTCTGTCTCCATCTTCAGAGTAACAGTACCTTAACATTTTATTAGACATTAATGTGAAACTGTGCTGGTCATGCTAACGTTCACAGGCACACAATCACATCTTCAACATTCCATCACATTCCACACAAAAATTCCAAATCAAAACTACCTGCTGACATAAACACAAGTCCACCAAACAAGTGCCCTATATCTAACATACACCAAACATATGCCACTACTACAGGAGCTAAAATAGTGTAGTCAGTATAGTGACTAGGCTATGGGATGGATGATCCGGTTTCATATCCTGGCCAAGGGAAGTGATTTTTCTCATATCCAAAATGCCCAATGGGCACCAAGGTTCGTTCCCAGGAATAAAGTGGCTGGAGAATAAACTGACCACTCAACTCTATCTAGTGCCAAATTTAAGAATGAGTGCAGCTATGCTTCTGCTCCCTCTATATGCCTTGATGGTGTCGACAGGGACAACTTTACCTTTACCTTTACCTTTACATGCCAGTACTAATGCTGTTATTGTTTAAAAGTCACCGTTCTTGCAAGTAACATATAATTAACTTGTTAAAACACCCAAGTTAAATGAATCACTACAAATTTTGCTCTTGTTGGAATAAAGTTCTTCACTTAGCTAAAATCTAACGAACACTATTCTCTACTTACCAATGCTTTGAAGCATTGTATAGATATGTTCTTCACTGCTGCAGTGAAAAGCAAAACATGTAAATGTCTTTGCAATGTTGCAGCTTGCATCTCTGTAAAACAACACAAAATACAATCATACAGCATTCTGTTGACACATGACACTTGGTGTCTTCAGTTGGGCCTCCCCACAACAGCAGTTTACAAACAATATCAGACAATTAAGAAACACACAAACTGAATCTGAAAATATGAATAAGTAATATTAAGGAATAATTATCACTATGTTGTAAGAACATCCATTCTTGTATACATTATTTCTCTGGTAATAACACCAAAAACAAAGATTCAAGTCTTCTGGGTTTATGTGCTCTGCTGATAAATAGTTACTAATGGTTCGAACACATATAGTGCCTTCATCTTCAGGGTCACTGCTTGATCCAAAGATGAAGGCACAACACTCTTCTTAAACTGCCAGAATATGTAAACCACTGACCTAAAACGCACGACACTCTTTCCAGCATATCAAGTGCAATTTCACATACTTATGCTCACATAAATTTCAAAATATTTCTTTTCAAAAAAACAAAAAAGACCCTTTGTTTTGTGGAACTCACCCTGCAATAAAGGAAAAATGGTTTGGAATGTTGCTGCTCCTACCACAAGAAGAGATCTCCATATATGAGTACTTCAGCAGTACCTGTACAAACACAATGCACATAAGGTACAAGAAACTCCCTCACTAATTCTGTTCACTTCTCAACGTTATTTAATTTACTTTTACTGTAACATACCTTGTGGTTGCCTAGGAAAGTAACTGAGTTTTACCATTTCTCTGTTCGTTAAAGTGACTGACACAGTTACAGTCTAAGACCAGACTGTATAAATCAATGAGACAATCAAATGTAGAATGTATGTACTGCCTTTCTGCACTTCAGCAATGTGCCCAGTCTCAGCCATTTTCAGCTATGGACCAACAATCTTACTGTAAAATTCATGTTTAAATAAAAACACTGTATGCCATAAATCTGGCAATTTTGGACTTAAAAATATCAAATCTGAAATTACGCATCTTTGTGGTGTAAACTGCTATTCAAAGAAGCAGTTCAGGGAAAATTCAGTAATGTACTCTCAAACTGTCACCTGTGTCAATGATGGGCTAAAAACCAGTACTTCAGAGACCTGCTCTTTCCCCTGATAATGGCCTGATAATCCAACAGCAATTTAAAGAATCTATTCACTGCAGAAGCTTCAAAGATTACATACCTGTGGGAAAATATTTTATGCCCACTTGCTTCTGCAAAATTACTCACCTTCTTTCTGTGCACGATTTCCACAAGTGTAAATTTCCATTACATTTTAGACATCAAACATAACATTGAAATTCTCAGGCTAAGTCAATTAAACAGTGTCTCTGTTAGGAACACTTAATCTTCAAATGCAAATTCCAGACACAGTACAAGCTACACTTTCGTTCTACAACACCTTTCATACAATGTACACAATGCCCAGAAAGAAAAATTACCTTTACCAAACAAAACAACATAACTTTCCAGCTTCCTGCTATCAATTTTCTAGCTTCCAATTGCAGACCTAGTAAAAACATCTGGTATTACGACATTTATTTCACACTCTCACACCCTACCTCACACAGAACAAATCATGTCTGCATTACAAATACAAGTAAGGTAATGCATTAAAAAAATAACTGCAATTTATTCTGAGAAACATATAACATACACTCTGTGAATAAAATACAGGCTTTTTGATGTTCAAAAGAAGGCGATACACATAGCAGTGACTGTGCTTTAACGAATTAAGGCAATGTGCAAGCACTGTGGTGTAGTTTCTGGACATTCCTGAAGTTTTTTTTTTCATTTCCATTTCCATATTTTAATTACATAAGGATAATTTCTTCCCATCTTTATATTATATCCCAACATTTATTTCTTGAATCATATGAATAAACTTTAATTTGGTCCAACTGTCACAAACAGGGCACTGTTTTATTGCTCACATAAGCCTGTAACTATCGTCAACTCTGAGTACTCATGCACATATCTACAGAAATGTTCAATGTTAGCAGAACTATTTATACAATCCAAGTTTCAATAACTGTTATAACGAACACAAATTCATATGAAAAGTTGAGCTACTCACAAATAAGTACAAAGATATACTAATGACAGTCATTACAAATCAACTCCTAGCTGTAGCAGCCTGAAAACAGCTATAGCTTGGCAAAATCTCATGTTCCTTCAAACATCCATACTAACTAAAAGTGGTGTCTTTTATACATGGATCACATACCTTCCCTGTAGAACTTTCTGTTACTTTAATTCCAATCTCCTGAATCTCAAACAGTGCTGGGTGATGTGATCCTACATTAGAATTCAACAGGATTAGTTTCATTGCATCATCTATTTGCTTCACATCACCATACTTCCCTGTATCAATGCTACCCACATATGTTACATCAAAGCCAGGTCTGAAAAAAAAAAATAAATGCAATTTCACTACGTATGTCTTGAAGCTTGAGTGGCAAAAAAAAAATTCAGTAACATGTTCTCAGGCTGACAGCCATGTCAGATATGTCAGATGGTTCAAATACACCAACTTTCAGAAACGGATGCTGTCTCCATTACCAGGGTTTTGATAGATATAAGAACCCTGATGATAATCACAAAGTTGGTCTCCAAAACAGTAGCATATTTAAACCACCTGACACACCAGTCAGCCCAAGGAAATTTTACTGCATTTCCAACAAATTTCACTGACATTTTTACGACAACATTTAACAATAAATGACAGAATATGTTATACAGATCAACTTTATACAAAGAAAATTCCTCTACATAAGTTCCATGCTCCATGAAATAAAGCTGAATGCACTTTTAACTTTTGTGTGACTATGCTGTGGGCTGGATGACTCAGGAGCCATGATTCAGTTCCTGGTAAGGGCATGACATTTTTCTCTTCTTCAGAGTGTCTGGACCAACTCTGAGGCCCACCCAGCCTCCTACTGAATAGTGTCAGGGCCTCTTTCCCCCGAAGTAAAGCAACTGCAGCATTAAGCTGACCACTTGCTGCCATCTTGTGCCCAGGTTAATGACTGCAGCTATACCTCTACACCCCCATATGCCATGGCAGTGTGCACAGGGACAACTTTACTCAACCATGTTGAGTATCCAGCTTGAAACTATGGCTGCTTTGACTCTCACTAAAAAGTCTCCCATTTAAAATATCTGAGCAGTAACAGATATCAGAAAGTTGTATGGTTCTTTAGCAATAACAACATATGGACACATATTCCATAATTCTAATAATGAGATGAATTCACACACAACCAAAAAACATTATTCTCAAGAGAATGTCAATTGTCTAAATAATCCAAAAGTATGCTTTATGGTGACTTCTATCACAGCACAATATAAAACATTTCAAGATTACATTGGTCAATTACTATTCAAAACTACAATCCATGTGAAAAACTGTTAATGTTATAAAGAAAATTGTCTCACACATGTCAACCCGAATTCATTCTTGTACTTACTCCTAGATTCTCAAGACATGACACTAATGCCAGTGTACAACCAAGATTTTACACTACACCCAACTATGTGACATATTTTCTTCTGACACATTCATGACAAACCAATCAGAACTTCAAATAGGGAATTAAAACTTCATCCTTCTTTATTATGTTCTATAAATTCCATATGATCTGTAATTTTACAACAAGAAAGCCTTTTAGACTGTCAACTGTAATGTCTGACAAAACCCCTTGAAATCTGTCAAAGACCCAGAATTCCATAAGGATCAGTTTAGAATCACTCATCTGGCGAATTCTGAATAAGGAGTTCTTAAAAACAATTTTACCTTCATTCCAAATGGTAGCCTTCATTGGCCAAGATAATCTAGAAGTATTTCAGGTGTG
This sequence comes from Coptotermes formosanus, assembly GCA_013340265.1. NCBI lineage: Eukaryota > Metazoa > Arthropoda > Insecta > Blattodea > Rhinotermitidae > Coptotermes > Coptotermes formosanus. The sequence goes on along the minus strand of BLKM01000389.1, from coordinate 2,969,258 downwards.
GATTAGTACTAGACTTACCATAATTCATCAAAACCTCTAAATGGAATATTAACATGTTCCAAGTGCAAAGTTGTGGTTTAGTGTAAAGTGAAAGTTAAAATTACCTCCCATGGATGAAAATGGAATTTAATAAAAAATCTTAGTGTAAGGACCCCAAAAACTACATGTAAACCAATTACTTGTACCACAGTAGAGAAAATGGAACTCTACTCAAAATTTACGCTTGAATTTGACCAAAATGACAATGTAACTGCAAAGTTCATAAATCCCTAACACAGTGGTTGTCAGCAGTGTGTCACAAGTGGAGATGGGCTAAGAACTGCTACCCTAATAAAACACTAAACTTTCAGTATGCCAGGCAGCAGACACCGAGATACAGTTTCAGCTACTTATGAATGCACTGTGAGCACTTTGCTCTGCATACACATTTCAGCAGAACTCACCTAGCAGCTGGAGGTACCCTCTTCATTTTCTGACTTACATCTCTTGGTGCTTGTTTACGTCTATCATTGTACTGTAAACGCAGTTCATCTGGATCTATTTGCGCTTGCCTTAAAAGACCTATTACAGATGGGAACAAGTCCCCTGTCACAGGCAGATGAGCCTGAAACAAGTTGGATACAAGAAAAGTATGAAACAAGAGCATCAGACACAATTCTATACGATTCTGAGAACAGCTTAGCATATCCTGAACTATTTACTCACGCACTTCATCCACTGTATCATGCCAAAAATGAACAAAATAGTAGTACCTAGGTTACAAATGAGTGCCATTAGCTCTGCTCCCTTTGTATGTATTTATTGCATACCTAGGGATAGCTCTACCGTATCGATGGAGGCAGTACTGCTTGCATAACTTTTAAGACAATTACAAATCTTACAAAACAGCATAGTAGCCACAATTCACAGCAAAATTTTCACTAGCTGGGTAAGTAACAATTTATTTTAAATACATTATCATAGCACAGAAGCAACAACTTTAACAAGACAGGCAAGGCGCATATAAAGTAACACTGTGGCACGTCCATATAATGTTAATACTTCTTGATATAATTTCACTCCAAGAGAGAAATTTACGATTATTTAATGTCGCCAGCAACAACAAAACATACTTAGGTCTACATGCCCAATATTTTTACCAGATATTGACCACATCTGGAATTTCTTAACAGATTTTCATACCAGTCCCCAGTATCAAATCTCATGTAAATTCACCCAGTGGGAACCACACCAATATGTGCAGACAGGCAGACAAGCAGAGGAACAGATGGATGGACAGACAAACAGCCTGATACCATTTCACTACAAGACAGCGTATTTATGGAAACTGAATGACGCTGGTAATAATAAAATGTGCTTAGGCCTTCATGTAAGATGACCATATTTTTACCTTATTTTAACCCCATTTTGATTTTCTCAACACATTGTCATAAAAGTCCCAAATATCAAATTTCATGAAAATCCATCCAGTTTGAGCCAAACTCATACATGCAGATGGATGAATAGACGGACTGACATAACAAAGACAATACATGCTTTTGCAGATACCTGAATATGTGTAAAAGACTGCTTATGTTAAAAGCATTCAAAACTGAAGCAGAACTGTTTCCTCTTACACTTTGACATGCAGTTCATACAAATTTGCTGTCCCTGTTTGAGGCGCTCAAGATTTCACTGATTTAAGAAAATTAAGTTTGATCATATTGCTAAAAAAAATCAAGATACATACTTTAATTATGTTCACGACAACTGGCTGGCCAGAACCCTTCCTCATGATAGACGAAAGGTTTCCTCGTTTGCTAGCTGTAATATGGATACCATTCAGTTCATCCAATACATCACCAACTTCAATCTTGTCCTGCCCAAGCACAGAAACTTCCATCAGAACATTTCAATAAAACCAATTAACTTTGTACAGCAGAGCCCATTTTGAGAAGTTAACAGGTTCACAGCAAGTCAAGAACTTCCCTGCACTTCATGCAAATGAAAATGTTCATTACCACGTTCACAAGAGCCTCTCACCTATCCCTGTCCTGCACCAAACAAATCCAGTCTACACACTCACACCCTATTGTTTTAAGATCCATTCTAATATTATTCTACCATGAATTCCTAGGTCTTCCAAGTGGTCCCCTTTCTTCAAGGGCTGTGCCATGCCTCAGGCAGTCTGTCATCACGCTCCCACCACACAGACCAGTCCATGTGGAATTTGTTTTGGGCAAAGTGGTATTACTACTTCAGTCCCCCCCACCAGTCTCATTCCACTAATGATTCAATTTCAGATTTCATTTGTGTACCATCAACACTATTTATTCTTATCAACTGACAGCATCATTAAACAAAACACTTCTATCTCTCTTCCTGTCATTCAGGTTTCCTCATCAAAATTATGCATGCATTTCTCATCTCTCCATGTGTGTCACATGCCCCACCCCTCTCACCCTTGATTTGATCACCCTAATGTATGGTGAGAAGTGAATAGCAGGAACTCATCATGTAAGGTTATCCACCCTCCGGGTACTTTTTCCTAGGCCCGAATGTCTTCCTCACAAACCTGTTCTTGAACAAACTCAGCCTATGTTAGTTCTTTAGTCTGACAAAGTTTCACGTCCATATAAAACATCAGGTACAGCACAGTTTTAATATGCATGTTTTTACTTAGCAAACACACAGACCAGAGATTTGGAATTGAATGGTAGAATATCCATCTATATTATTACAAGACAAATTCATAAAAATCATGTAATTTAAAATGTCATATTTTGATTAAAAAATTCTAACAAATTTCATGTAATTTTCTACACCATTCTGCTTCTCAAAACATCAGGGACCACTTTACAATCAAAATCTCACATGTGCTCAAACTCTTGCCTGAAGTACAACTGTCTGATTAAAATTCACATCTTCTGGTAGCTGTCACATATAACACTCAAACCTGCATTTTATGGCATTCTAAACGTTCATTTTTGGTTCATTTGTGTCCACAACTTTAAAAAATATCATGCACCACTGTATCACATCTGAGTATCAACACCTTACTTTCTGTAAAAACAACACTACATAAACATATGCAGTTCTGTGCCTGTACTTGCTAATGCCACAGTCATAATCTTGTTGTCTGAACAGACTAAAAACTACCTGCAGTTGAGCTGTGAGATGAATATCTCTGCTGGGAGAGCGAAGGTGCTAAGGTCTGGACAAACAATGAACTGAAAGTCAATTGCCAGTACGGCCAGACAATTTTTCTCTTCTCAAAAGAATCCAGCCCACCTCTGGGACCTACCCAACATCCTAGTCAATGGTTACTGGAGGTAAAGCTGCTGGGGCTTCTAGTGCTAAGGTTAAGACAGCAATACATTATTTTTTTATGAAACAAGAGACCTTTTCCATCCCAGTGTTTTAATAATTATACTTAGATAATTTTAACTATTAAAATATATGTAAATACATATTATTCCTTATAGGGAAAAATAGGTAATTATATGGTTTTATGCATTTTAACTGTAAAGGGGAGGCCTTCACCTCAACATACGTTTTTCATTTTATGATCTTGTAATTTCTGCCTGTGATGGCCAGCATATGCCGCCCAAACTTGTTGTTGAGAAAATAAACAGTGCATGTGAAAAGTGTTGTGTTTACGCCAACAGAAGACTGAAATAGCCAAGAAATTACACCTCCATGCCCCCATATGCCCCCCATGACATTGCACTTAAATTTGGCAGAGGGATGACTTAACCTTCAGCCTGCAGCTGAACATCAAGCTTGTTCAGGAACATCAATATTGAAAAACTGATCATTCTTCACAGATCAAGCTGGCTGAAGTTTTTACAAGCTAATTATATATCATTAAACCAACAGCCAGTTTTGAACAAAACAAATCTTCTAAAACAAATGAAAAGCAGAATACCCATAAACTTTGTTGTTATACATTCCATCTGCATTGCAATTTCACTCCATTGCTTTAAAATGAAGAAAACAACTACTGGAATAGCATTAACTCTTACATCTTCAGCTGCAACACTGTCACTCTTGAGTCCTACAATCACAGCTCTTCCACCGACAAAACTGCAAAGAAGTTGACAATAATTAGTAACAGAAAACTTGTGACAAACTGCACATACAGGAAAAACAATAAAACATTTCTCAGATTATAAAACACTCATTAAAGAAGAACAAAGAAATGGAAGAATGAAAAAAATTAAATAATAAGAGGCTTCATAATTTGTCTCAATTCTTATAAAAACATCAACAGCATGTAAAATAAAATGTCTTTACTTTGAGTGATGTAAACTTCAAAAAAAAACGGCCTGAACAAACAAAATGAATTCACCATTTTAGGGAGAAATGTTACCTTGACCATGAATGTGTATTAAATAAAATGTTTTAACACACTGCAACAAACAATGTGCATACATACCAGGCACATATTCCAAGCACTTTACAAGGAACAAACTCAAGCTTCATGTACTGTGGTAACAACCATGTATCATCAAGGAAGGAAGCATTGTTTAGACAAAGCTTGAACTGAAGACGACTGCATTGTAAAAGCACTGACAGGAAGATCTCTCCTAATATTTCATCTCCCAAGATTGAGAGATTTTCATCATAAATGCTCGTTGGTTGTCTGTTCCTTACCTGATGGAAATGCAAGCTACTATGAAACCAATGAAGTGAAGCAGAACATATTTACAATTAAACTGGTAGAAATATTGTAACAGTGACTATAATAAGCATTGTGTTACTGTTATTCACACATTATGAGGTCATACAGCCACCCATCTTGGTACTTTTGATGCTGTAAGTCAAAAAACAAGCTCAAAGGGTCTTCAGTAGTATGAAGTTCAAACCATGTTTCAAGAACAGCAATCAATTACTGCCGATACTAATGATGTTTACAGTTAAACAAGGTGACAAACACAACTTGTTAAGAGTAACTGAAAGAAATAACATGATCCTCTCAGAAGCACAAAAATCACAAGTGGCATGCACAAAATACTGTCATCTACTTGTGCTATACATGGCTATACTCAGCTGCCCACCTGGCACTGTAGTGCACGACCAGGAGGCTATAATATATAACAGTGGGCAGTCTATTCTCTTTAAATACTTATACTATAGTATGGTGCAAATCTCCTAAGGAAAACATACACTGCCACCCCATAACTATCCTCACAAGGTTGTGCAGCCTAAACAGAATCCTACAACTTACACCGCCCAACACAAATGGAGGTATATACCGCTGAGCTACCCCACGATTCCCTACTCTTGCTATAGAACTTGGACTTTACATAACCTATTGCGGCAACAGCACTTGAATTCACCAAAGAGTAAAAACAGGCAACAATTCACTTTAGCATCTCCAGTTAACTCATGTTATTTGTCATAATAACACTTTGGGAAAAACTATTTATTAGATAAATGTTTATGTTTAATTTCAGTTTTATCTGGGTGTTTTACAGTTTTGAACAGTATATTAGTGAGATCTCACTAAACGTTTTTACATTATACAACTAACGATCTGTCTTTTTCTGATATGTACATGTACCTGATGGCTCAGCTGCACCAAAACATGTAACACAGCACGTGTATATAAATAATGCTATAGTGTGCCAACATAAATATATACAATGCTGTGTCAGACTGTTTTTTATTGTATAATTTGACTGATATTGACACATTGGGATGACCCAACTCAAGATGGCAAAATGGGTTCACATTTGATCAGCCTAACAGTCACATATAAATACAGTGCAAACTTACCAGAATTTCCACAGGGACATGCAAACACCTGTTGACAAGACAGGTTCGTATAAGGAGGCGCAGCTTTCCTGTGGATGTTACCACCTTCTGTGATATTTTGACAGAATTGACTGATGAGACATAGTTAAACGCCACACTAAAACAACAGTAAGAAACTGTTTCAAACAAATTTCAACAACTCACACAATAAAAATTTTATATAATAAATCCTTTTCTCCCTCCATTTCTCTATCTCAGAGCTCTGTGGCATCCATAAGTGTTCTTTGTACAGCACATAAGCAAATTATGTCTCCTGGTGTTTCATCATGTTTAATGTAATAGTTATTCTGCCACAACCATTCACAACACCAGTCCAATTTCTTCACTATCAGATACAGAATCAAAACCACCTACAATAAGCATAGAGGTCTAGATCCAGCATTTAAGTCTGTTATTGTACATTGCCATAAATCAGCAGGTACCCCCCCCCCCAATTACCAGATATTCAATAAATATTATCAGTAATTGAAACTACACCTATGATGAAATTAAGAAAAATTCAGCCCACCTTTATCACTGAAAAAACCTATACCCAGTCTCTGCTTAATGTTTTCCCTTTTCAACATAAAGTCTGATGTTCAAAGTACCGAAACCAGGATGCATATGAGATAGGTATGTTGAATTTTACCTACTGTGAATATTACCGTCTTCTGAGATGTGACATCAAACAGTCTACAACATAATGAACAACAACGGATGCCCAAAATAATGCTGAATTATAGACCCAATGCATTAAGAACACTTGGAACACCTTTGAAGAGACTATTAGATAAGGCCGAAACAGGTCTATTAAGGCCTAACGCATGATGTATGATGATGATTATTCATACCATGCATTGTCACCAATCAAACACAAAATGCTCAACCAACAAATGCACTCTTATTATTTTTATTATTATTTATTATTATTAGTAATATTAATGGTCATCTAAACAGAAACCTCAAATACCACATACCCACTGCGTTGACTGGCTGATTGCTCTAACCAATACCAGCTCTCCGATACTTTTGCAAATCCCAAAGAAGTGTTTCGTAACAGTCCTTTCTGGAACACTCTCTCCAAATTTTGACAGAAATGTTGTAATTCTGCATTATCATCAGTGATTTCACTACTACCTGATGTCTGCACCAACTTGAGAAGGCAACCTTAAAAAAAAGCAACAAATATACCTTAATACTATATACTTAACTGCTGTAACAACACCCTAACACCACACCAATCATGGAATGTCCCAGCAGATGTAGACTGTCTACATGACAAACCTGCCATGCTCAGGGTGGCAATAACAGAAAAACTGTACTATCTGTAACTCATTTACTGTATTTTGTAAGGAAAGAGAGATTTAATGTCATCAAGTCTCTGTTGATGCCAGCACCTTTAGCAACTTCTTAGCCGAATTCCAATTTGCTTAAGCTTAGTTTGAAAGCCTCAACATAATGCCACTGGAAACCAGATCACATTAATCTATGTAATAATGATAGCTTTGTATGTGTGTCTCATCAAAGCTTCCTACAGCAATTTCTCCAAAATAATTTATGGCCTCTTCTACTAAATATTAAAAATGTTTGCATAAACTCAACAGGGTTGTTTACAAATTTTCTTTTACATTCAATGATTTAGGCCCATGGGCTTCTGAAGTCTGGCATTCCCCTCATCTGAATGCACAATTCATGAAAGAAATTTTTCCATTATTTAGACATGTAGCCCATGTACCATGCATTGGAGAGATGATATGTGAATACATAATTTTGATCACAAAACCCAAAAACAGAAGACTTGGGATACCTAAGCACACACGGTATAAACATATGCATGTGCACATGTATGGGTGTGATAGTTCATTGCTGATTACATTTGCTATATCACTCTGATTAAGACTGTGTGGAAACATGTACTTTTCCCATACTAAACACCGGTCACAGCTGTATGTTCAAAATTGTACCATGTAGGGTGAAGATGTACATAATTTAATGTTACAATTTAACCCAGACCCAAGTCAGGAATAAAGGAGAAGTGAAAAAGGAATAAAGGACAGGAAGAAAAGGACTGAGGGATAAACATATGCCACAAGCAATGATCTGTTAAATTGCAACAAGCAATTTACACTAGTAATATGAAACTGATCTCCAACACTTGGTTGTGGGGACACATGATAGATTTCACTGGTTCATGGATCCAGTTGCAAGTTCTAGTGTATACACTACTGATTTAGTTTCATGTGTTTCTCAGACTTTTAAGGGGGACAAAGTTATGAGATTTTCAGAATTTATATAACACTAAATTATGTATACTCCCGCACATGATGGTACCAAACTGCAGTTCAATTCCGTATTTGCTATAAAACAATAAATAAGCAGAATATTACACAAAATCAAACTGTGATCTTCAGAGTTACAACAGCTTACATTCTGGCAAGTCATTACAATCGTTTTGAGAAATATCCCCCCCCCCCCCATCAAGGCAGAAATGAAATTAATTATAAACCCTACATTGCTGTACACCAAAGACGAAGGAAAGTCCATTAATTTCCTACTATTACATTCTTACATACAACTAACTAATGACAATAAAACATCTCGATTTCCAACACCTTAGGCTGTGCCAAAATTATTCACAAGCGTATCAATAAAAGTGAGGTTAAGTTTACTGAATATTGCACTGTTACATGACATTAAGAGCTCGTTAGTTCCCTGGTTACGAACCTTGCCAGGCACATCGAAAACTTCCTTCAACGACTGTTACAACGTTCTGGATCAGTGTATACGTGTCAAATGTTTCGCATTGAATTTGCCGAGCTGAATTACAATTTCTAAATAACTTTTTTTTCGCAAGAATCGGGCATTACAATAAAGTGCTATGCAGCAGTGTGCTAAAGCATAAATTAATATCGTGCCGGTACCTTTCAGTTCCCTCAACAATGGATCCGATACTGACATGTTTCATAATACTTGGTTTTAAAATAACTAATCGGTGTTATTGCTTGCGAATAGACACAACATTCGTTTTAACAAATTTATCACCAAACGCACTAGTCTCCCTAAAACAAGTGCTGGCGATCACTTCCACACAACACCTAAATCACGTCTCCCACTCCTACCGCCATTTTGCAAACGACGGCAAATTAATGTTGCCAACCTTATAATTTCCTAACATCAAATACGTTATAGACATCGTTCGTGTTCTGGACATCCTCTGATGACCCTTGGCGTTCTTTCTGTACACTCCTTACAAAACGATAATGTTATCACTTATTATCACAGTACGCTTCTCAAATCGAGTTACTAATGTTGTTTAGTTCAGTCCATGTGGCAATTATGTTACAGAATTATATCCGCACATAGGATTGTCGGCCGGCTCAAGGTTATACGCTCATCTCAGGAATAACACGTTTCGTATTCTGTAAATTGCTGTAAATGTAACGAAACGACACAGTAAAATGGCATTAGAATTTGGTACAGAACATGACTTACTTAAAGATGCTGTTAAAGTTTATACTAAGGAATTTAATGGACAGGTCCCAGAAGTTGCAGCTTGCGCCCCTGGAAGAGTAAATTTAATAGGAGACCATACGGATTACAACGATGGGTTTGTTTTTCCAATGGTAAGCACTCAGATTTGATATTAATCTGCAGAAATATCATTAAAGAAATGGAATAATGTAAATAATTCCTGGCATCACTAATGCGGATGCGATTCCACCAGACATATTAAACGTTCCCTCCCAATTCCCAAACCCCAGAGGTGGAGTAGTTTTGCTAATATGTGGAGATAAACTGCTATGCAATTCCTTTCGCATTGATGAAATAAGGTGCCATTAGTTTACCTGAGCATTACAATGCTACAAACTGGCGCAGGAAAAAGTGACCCCTCCCCGGTTTTAGCAGCAGCGAGCGTGGTCACGAGAGCACGGTATCCCCACAGAATGCTGGGATGCCCGGTGACTGACATTCTTTAATAACAACAAACTCTCAAGTGTAATATAACCTTTGTTGTTCTTTTATTACTAATAAGACTTACTGCCATTGACACTAAGACCGGGATACGTCTTCGTGCGCCATTTTGTATTAATCGTACTACACTTCTATGGGCGAGGGTTGGAGGGTTGACTGTTACTCTAAAAATAACTCCCCATTCCAGCGTTTCGCGGTTTATATAAAAATTATCTCCAAACTCAATTACCAAGCGATATTTCATGATGGGATGGCGAAAATATATTTTAGCAATGTATGTTTAATTAGTTTTTATTCTCACTAATGAAATTTGGTTACTACAGACGATTTGAGGTTTCCACCGCTGAGAAAATAAAAAGTGGCCCACTGGGTTAGGATACTATGTATTCAGACCTACACTGAAGGTGAAAACATTAAGCTATTCCAAAATGTTCATAGCCACCTTCCAAAAATTAGTACTCAGGCCTATGTTTAACAGCTGAAACATTATTTGAGGTAGCACAAATTAGTATCATAAGCACTATCTGCACGACAGTGATAATGGTGATCTTAAGCTACCTTGGACCACACCATTTTGCCTTTCAGTTCTGAATCAATTTCTGAAAGAGTCCTTTCAGACATTTGGTAGCAATCCAGTTTGTTTGTTGCTATGCTTGTCTTCAATGGACAACAGAGTACAATACAGAAAAACCTGGACATCAGGCATATCCAGAATGAGAATGCAACAAACTTGCAGTAAAGATCACACAGGCACACACTGAAGGAAAATGCAAAGCCTTTAGCACTGGATGTTACAAAAGTCAATAAAAATATGTCTTCTTTAACCTGATGCCATATATCAATTTTTTCTATTGCTGTGACTGTAAGGCATCATGTTTTCTGGGGAAAATGAAAGTAGGGTTTAGATTTAAGAACACAGATGATTAATCTGATCACATCACTTCCATTGCTAACTAACTGATATGTCTTGTGAACCCCAGGCCCTGCCATTACTAACAGTGATTGTTGGTAAAAAGAATGATACAGACAAATGTGTGGTTGTGACTGAAGCCAAGGATGCTGACAAACCTGTTAAAGTTGAGTTTTCAGTGCCAACCAAGGAGCCACTCGCACCCGGTTCTCCAAAATGGGCCAACTATATCAAAGGAATTGTGCAGTATTTCAAAGGTTTGTTTCAAAGTGACTGGATTCATCTGGCTCAGGTCAGAATTTCATGACCGACTCTTTTGTGGATACATTTGTGAACCTATGGATTCCACACATGGTAGGAAATTTCTTAACTGAGTATTAGCTTCTCAAGAAGGATCCTGCAGTAGTTCTTCAATATCATATCCAGCTTAGGACAATCAAATTTAGTTTAAGGTGACTATTATGCCATCTTCTAAATGATGGCAACCAAGCAGTTTTAGTGTAGCATAACTGTAATAGTAAATACAGCCTACTGAATGCTGATGTTCCAACTTTACCTTCATGTGGTGCAGCTTGTTATCTCAAAGTTATCACAGCTAGTTCATTACTATATAATTGTGCCATCTAAATTTTTGTCTAGATAAGTTATTTTAAGTCTCATGTACAAATTGTTGTTTAATTTGTTCAGTATGTTGACAGTTGAGTAATATGTGTTGCTTAATTGGCCATAAACTCAGTAACCAACTGGCTCATTGAATCAGAGTGGCAGAAAAGTCCTTCCATATTTTTGTGAGCTATTTCATTATTTGAACAAATCATTACAGTTCTTTTCATTGTCCTTGCAACTGTATACCTTAGTAACAAGAATAAGGGGAATAATTTTAAATAAAACTACTGTACTCTGAATTTCCTAATTCTTTTGTTTAGTGCTTTAAAATTAAGTATGACTTACCTGTATTACTTGATAGAAGCATGTACTGTATTTTGACTTGTCAATCAACTTTTTATACTGATATCAGTGGCAGCAACATTTGAGACTACAGTGCTTGAAAAATACATATTTAGAAACAGCTTCGTGTTTGCATTCAAGGAGTTTAACTGTTATTTATATTTGTTGCATACCACTTTTTGAGTGGGAATAGTTATATATCCAAGGAACCTTGCACAGGCTCTCAAGTGAATGATTTCAAAAAGCAGGGAAAATGTAGAGTTTACAAAGGATTCTGTACCTTATACTACTGAGCAGGCAACACATGTTTTATGGATACATCTGATCCTTGGTGGAAACACACTGCATCATACAAAGACTGGGTTGGCATTAAAGTAAGAGCATTAATAGAGTATATTCCAAATGTAACTGTACAATAAACATCAAAATTGAACTCAACTGAAATTTATGAACAATATTGTATTGCTTAACTGATAGCAGCATCACGTGAAAAATGCATTTATACTACCAAGCATATATTAGACATGTAAGCTGGTTCTTGCAATAAACAATTATTATGTGTTGATTCTGTTGATTATTAATTTCACTGCAGTGTTGCAAGTTTTGAGGGTTTCACAGCAGTGTCACCAAGGATCCCATTGTTCTGGGATATGGCACTGTATCAATGGGTAATCCTATTTCTTCTTCTTCTTCTTCTTCTTGGACATTTCAGCCCTTGAAGATGAGGACAGTATGTTGCCTCAAAAAGTAAGGGTCCAATTACACAGTAACACAGTATGTCACAATGGGATCCTCTCTGAAATTTTACTTATGGGACACACCTGTAGCTACATCCTGTCCTGTAAAGTCCACATAATGCTGTTTTAGTTGTATTTATTCCGTCAGATATCTAAATTGTACATATAATCTTCCATCAGGTACAGTTGTTGGATTCAATGCAGTTATTGTAACCAGTGTCCCAACTGGAGGGGGTTTGTCAAGCAGTGCATCACTGGAAGTATCCGTCTACACCTTCCTGGAAGCTCTAACAGGGGCAACTGGCACTTCGTACGTAACAGTTTCAACTAAGGGGACTTATAGTAGTTAAAAGTTTGAGCTTTGTAGGTTAATAGCTTTGGGTTTTCAGGTTCACATTAAACTGTACAAATCCCCCCACATGAATGCCCTTTCTGCAGAAGTGCAGTCCTTAATCTTTGCCAGCACTGATTTCATAATACCATAACTAGAGGCCTTTAGAACACATCACAGTACAACATGTTACATAAAATAACAAGTTAAAGATTAGGTTTGGTTTCTTACTGGTGGTGCTGCAGTAGGAAATAAGAAACTGTATTAAACCGATTGAACCTTTTAAAGCCTAGCAGTAACTTTACATACGACCAGGTATAACATTAAAAAATTCTATGTGATGCCCACATTGCATTTATGTGTTTTGTACACATCTCAGAACAAACAGCAACTTTTGCCTTATAAAACATTAAGAGATTGGTTTTTATAACCGAAGTGGAGAGTGTTTACAGCGTGGTACGCACTGAGTCATTGTATAAAACAGATACGCTTCATCTTTAAAGGGTTAATGCACAACATTAACCGAAGAGGAGACTACAGTGAAAGAAATCCATGCACAGGAAACATCCTGTTAGATCCAAACATGCATAGCTTTGTATGGTCCTGAAACTTGGACACTTCAGAAAGCAGATCAGAAATACCTGGCAAGTTTTGAAATGTGGTGCTGGCGAAGGATGGAGAAGATCAGTTGGACCTATCATGTGCAAAATGAAGTACTACCTAGAGTCAAGACACAGAGGAATATCATACTTACAACAAAAAGACGGAAGGCTAACTGGATTGGTCACATTTTGCGTAGGAACTGCCTGCTAAAACATGTTATTAAAGGAGAGATAGAGGGAAGGATAGACGTGATGGGAAGACCAGGAAGAAGATGTAAGCAGCTATTGGATGACCTTAAGGGGAAGAGAGGATACTGGAAATTAACGAGGAAGCACTAGATCACACTCTGTGGAGAACTTGCATTGGAAGAGGCTATGGATCTGTCATAAGACAGACTACGTAATGAATGACATCCAAACATGCACACAAAAATGTAGACTAATTTTAGTTGCAGGTGTCTGCACGTGAGATTTGTGGTGGATGAAGTGGGCACTGTGACAGGTTTCTTGTGGGCGTAATTCAGTTTTTCTCTATCACTATCATTCCACCAATGCTCCACACTCATCTCCATCAGAATACCAACCTTATCTCAAAAACAAGCAACGAATCCTGGAAACCTTTGAATAAAGAAATGCTCTTCCAGAAACTGGAAGCACTGGAAGGAAAAGTGCTTTCATTTTTTTAGCCTTCACAGAGTTAACAAACCTAAAATGGGCCAGTTAAGCCTTTATCGTGTAACAGAATGTAACAGGAAAATGTTCCCTGCCACACTTACTATACATACTCAAAAAGTGACAGGTCTGATAGTGTCACAATATGGCAAAATTAAAAATGGCATGGCATATAGTTAATAATCAGTATTCAGCCCTTGGTGTTAGTGGTTGTAATCTGTAACTATTTGCATCAACCATGTGACTGCATAACTGGTGCTGATACAATAAGGGTAACTTTATATTACTTTCTTCTTGTATTCTTGCGGCTGCTTTTGTTCCAGAAACAAAGATAAAGCACTCCTTTGTCAGAAAGCAGAACATGAATTTGCTAAGGTGCCTTGTGGTATCATGGACCAGTTCATCTCTGTAATGGGACAACCTGGGACTGCCTTGCTTATTGACTGCAGGTATAGTTTAATAAGTCATTCACAGATGATCCCACAAAGTTGCTGACAGGTCTTCTCCACTCTTTACTATCCTCCATTAAGTTCTCTTTATCTCCCTCCAGTCTTTCCATTCTCTGCCTTCGTACATGATCTGTCAGTTGACCTCTCGACCTAATCCTCCAATATCATCATTTTCTGTTCTCTGAACAATATCCTGTTTTTCATGCATGAGACATGCCCACATCAGTGTGTCCTTTATTTTATCAAATTTTCGTGAAGTGTTTCAGCTTTCTGGTCGTTTCCAGTATCCTGGTTAATATGACATTAACTGGAATAAGCATAAGATTCAAGTCTTCAGGTATATGACCTTGTGTCACCAGGCAAATAGGGCCTGATGATTCAAAGGAATGTAGTGCTTTCAAAACATCAGGAACTACTGACCAATGATAAAGCATCATGTGCCAGAAGATCTCAACCTTCAGCAACACCACCGTGAAAACCCTGCGTAGGTTACCACCTCATCTGTTGCAGATATCAAATTGAATCTGAAATTTGTAATTAAAAGTCTTGTACTTAGCTTCTTACTTATTTGTACACAGTCATCACTGCTCTTTTCACATCTCCTTAACATGAAATTATAGGTGTTTTATTTTAAGTGTGCTGTTACTTCCTATATGCATACTTGTATGTGACTCTTCTGATAACACACTTTCTGAATTACTGTTAACTCCTCTTACACACCTGCAAAGAGTTTGCAAACCGCTTGCAAACACTGTTTGCCAACAGTGGTCATAGGTATGCACTAGCCCCAACTGGGAACCACAAAGTCATATCAGTACTTTAAATCAAATAATATGCAACACGATTGCACTATATTACTATATCTTGTAGATATAAATAATTTTCTCTTGTACTTTTTTAAACATTCATCACAGTAAAGTTGAAGTAACATTTTTAGAGATCTACTGTGGCTGATATACAGTAAGGCATCATTTATAGAAGTCTACATTTTGATTTGATCTTCACTTAAAAGCAGGATTCCTGTTGGTCAGATGTGAACTAGGAATTAACATAAAAACTCTTAATGCAGGTAAGACATGATATGACCCACCAACAATGCATTTATTCTACTCACTTCATGCAGAGAACACACAACAAGTACTGAAAGTTGCAATAGTAAACCTCACTTATAATATGGAATTACTCTTACCACTTTTCTTTTTTCTGCTTGCACAACAGTATCACTTGTACACATGGCCTCATATATTCAGTATCATGAAATGTTCTATTTTGAGCAACATTTTCCAAGACAACTACATGGAACCAGAACAGTATTGCCATCTACTTCATACACGTACACAAGTAGTTTTTCTTCTTCCAATAAAGGTTTGACTATACAGACCTGACAAAGGGAAAAACTAAAAAACACCATGGATAACGTGGCAAGGCCTTAAAGGAAATAGGGCTTTGAGTTCTTCTTCTTCTTCTGGCATGTGACACTGCATCACTGGGTTATTAGTGCCCAATGTCTTGAGACAGTGTTGTGGTCCCATCTTCAAGGGTCAAAACATTCTTTACTGGACATTCTGACCTTTGAAGATGGAACACCACGCTGTCTCAAAATATCGGGCACTAAACGTAAGATGACATGGCACCGCATTTGAGAAACCAAAGACTTCAAATGCACCACTGCAAAAGCCTAAGAGGTCAGTAGAGCAGTTTGTGTGACAGTGGCCGCTGCTAACACTTTCAAAGCCTGAAGTGCCCATTCCTTCATTAAATGCACACAATATGCTGCATGTTTAAAAACAGATCAGACCTAAAATATAGTTTGACAAACACACATGCTACAGTGGTAATATGAAAGCCAGAAAACTGATTTCAGACACTATTACACCCGTCAGCAGCAAGTGTGACTACCTTTTGTGCAGAATCCACAAAGTCTTCCTGTGTATACACAATTTAAAAACTTTTGATATGTGAAACCCAGTATTGTGGTTGAAAAAACATGGTGAATGGGGGAATGCTATACATTTTTGGCATCACTGACAAAAAGTATGATGAATATATTTAGAATCAATGTTGGGTATTCTCCCTCATCTTATGAAAAAACTGTAGGACATGGTGTTACATACAGTCAGAAACAAACTTTTTTCAGCAGCATAAATGTTGTGCCATGCTTCACCACTGACATGACCAACACCATTACTTTTTCAGGTCAATGCAAGAAACAGCAGTACCAATTAATGACCCAGATGTTGCTGTTATCATTACCAACTCAAATGTAAAGCGCAGTTTGGCACAAAGTGCATATGCTGAACGACTGGAACAGTGCCGGTCAGCTGCCAAAGCCCTAGGGAAATCCAGTCTGCGTGATGCCAGTGAAAATGACGTTGAAAGTAAAAATTCTGTTACACATTTTATATTTTATCATTTAAATTATTCTCTCCCTTCTAATACCTATTTTATTTTGAAATGCATGTTGTCATTGTCATCTTACCTGGCCATATCTGGCGAATAAAATTTCATACAAGGCTTATGGTGTACAGGTGGGGCCCACAGCCAGTCCAGATACTTTGAAGAAAATCTCTTGCCCCTGCCACAAATGAAACCACCATTCCTTGGCAGCCCAGCTCATAGCCTAGTTACTACACCAAGTTACCCCAGTATAATCCCTAACATGTATAAATTTCTAAATGAAAAAACTTAATTTGTCTTGTTTTCCCTTCTGAACTATCTCAAGGATTAAAAAACAGTAATCCTTATCTTAATACATTTACGAGCTGCATGTTACTGAACTTCAAATTTATGCTTATTTATCATGAGTGAAGTGCTTTTTGTACATGACTCCTTTGCAGGTCTCAGAGAGAAAGATCCATTACTCTACAAACGTGCAAAGCATGTTGTTACTGAGAATAGGCGCACAGAACAGGCAGCAGAGGCCCTCAAGGGAGGTGACCTGAAAAAATTTGGTGAACTCATGATTGCCAGCCATGAATCTTTGAAGTTAGTACTGAATGATGCTTATTCCATTAATGTAAATTAGAAAACAGATGAGATTTTGTTTTCTGCTTTCCATTTGGTATTAAAAGAGACAATTGAAATGTAAGTAGCAATATAGTCATGTCTCTCCATGGGGCAGAATCATGTAATTGATTTTGTTTATTAATGATATATTTTAGTACTGTCATTAGCTCAAATTATACAGTGTTAAATGGCAGGGTGACTAGAGGTGGTGGTGGTGGTGGTGAATTAGAAAGGAATTTGAAGGACGGAGTCGGCCTAATTGTAGTCATAGCACTGCATTTGCCTGAAGAGACTGAGGAAAACCACACCAAACCTCAGTTGAGATAGCCAGTGACCCAGCCAAGATTCCAAGTGACTCTCTCCCAAATACAAGCAAGAAACATTACTGTTTGAGCCAGCTTAATCAATCATGTCCTTCTTGAGTAACTAGTGATCAGATAGATAGTCAAGAAATTCCCCACCATATATGGGGTCCCAACATTGATTAGCATGTTCCAGTATGACCACATAACTGGCATATACCGGTATGATTGTTATTACCTTTTAAATTGATAATGTTGTGCATACTGTGACATGTCTCATTAGTGCACCAGTAGAGTACCTAAACACTACGCACAGTGATGTATTGTTGACAGCTTTCTGTGTCACAGCCTTGGAGTTTGCACAGCTTGAAAACTGTCACTGATTAACACAACTATAACAACTCTCAAGTAGACAGAATTTACATATAATGTATATGTTCACACAAATTTCATACATATGCGTGATAGGGTGAACTCTGTATTCGTTATATGTTAACTCCATTTAAGCATCTAACTGGAACATAAATAGAAATAATATTAAAAATAACCACAAGAATGACAATGCTGCTGGTGATTTTGGCAGTGAAAAATGTACATATGTGAAAACACTGACTTCCTAACTGCTCTAATGATCATAACACTGTTGTCCAATATACAGTATGTAAATTGGAATTCCTCATATTCAGTTATAGAATGAGAAAAATATGAAACATGAGCTCTCCAAATGGACAATTCAGTGTCTGTAACTACTAGAATAACCACATGAATTTAAAAATTACTAATTTTGAATAGGACAGACTATGAAGTATCCTGTAAGGAGCTGGATGAACTGGTAGCTGCTGCCTTGGAAGTTGATGGTGTGCTGGGTTCACGTATGACTGGCGGTGGCTTTGGAGGTTGCACAGTCACTCTAGTAAGTATCATAATGGGCAACAGTATAGTGTCCCACCAATCTAGACATCAAGGCATCATCAACATGCTTTATCCCTCAACTTTGTTACATCATAAACTAGCGTAAATATATTTGAGTAACTAAGCACTTAACCCTTCACTGACAAGACTTGAAGTTCAGATTTTATGTGGTCTATTTGATTCCCTGTCCTTGCCTGTATATAAAAATACTATTTACTAGTGCAAGGTTGAGTAGCCAGTGAAACATCTTCCATGGTGCCATTTGTTTATTTGTTTCTGCTCTATCAGGTACTTCAGCAGGAGCTGATCTTTCATATCAGCCTAGCACACGTGTTTGTTCCAATCCAATGCACAGACAGTTTTGATGTTTCCTTTCCTCTGCATGTCGCATTTCTTTGCTATGGCATGTTATCACCCCTACAGATACTGAATGCTGTTGTATCACTCCACATCTTGTTATAAGTAACTCCTCAAGACCAACAGTTGCTCAGCTACTCAAGCAATGCCCTTTGTGGAACCCAAAGGCATATTACCATGCTGACAAGACCCTGTCACTAGTTACATCCTTGCTAGACGAATTTAGCCCACATTTTTGCCATCTGTTTCTCCATGTTCCACCTTAACTTTATCCTGTCATCCCTGCGTGGGACTCCAAAGTGACCTTTTTTTATTTTTTGCATTTCCCATACTGTTCACATGTGTGCTGGTTGCCTCCACCCATCTGATCATCCTTGATGTGATAATCCTAATAATACCTAGTGAACAGGAGGACCTCTGAAGCTCCTCACTGTGTAATTTTCTCCATCCTCCTATTACTGGTAGCGACATTACATCAAAATAATTGTGCCCCTCCTGCTCACACAATGAGGCCATTAGAAGTTGAACTGCTATATTTACCCATACCTAAGACAATTTTTTCCATAAGTCATCATTGGAAGAATGGATGGCCACCTTATGATCACACAAAGAGCTGAACATGATCTGTACTTCTATTCACCAGAAAAGTAAGGATTTGGGGGGGGGGGGGTGCATTTCACACATCTGGGTGAGTACGGTGTGTGAAACCAAAGGACAAGAACTTTTGTTACAGTGGTCTAGTTAAGAAGCTCTTGAGTTTTCTACCATGTTTAATGCATGTCTTGAATCCTCACAGGCTCCAAAAAACATAGCAGAAAAAGTAATTGCAAACATGAAGAAGAAGTATAAGGGCAACCCAACGTTCTACATAACTGAACCATGTGGAGGGACCCAAGTTCTGACTCTGCCCAAGTAACAGTTGATTGTGAGTCCTAACCAGTGCCTTAGAATGTACTGGTACCTGCAAATAACTACTGGCCTACCAGTACCAAAGCAAGATACATGCAACATTATAGTGGCTTTCATATTACTTTCTTCATGTTGCATATTACACTTTGTAAATTTGTTCTGTGTACTCACAGTGAGCTACCCAACTTCTGTGTACCAAAAATAGCATAAACCAAAAGACTAACCAAAAAAATAGCCACAGATTTATATAATAGGTGAATTTTTGACACCAAAGGCTATTATTTTACAGCCAGAAAGAAGAGTCACAT
Source organism: Coptotermes formosanus (assembly GCA_013340265.1). Lineage (NCBI taxonomy): Eukaryota > Metazoa > Arthropoda > Insecta > Blattodea > Rhinotermitidae > Coptotermes > Coptotermes formosanus. Next base: position 2,949,065 of record BLKM01000389.1, on the reverse strand, counting down.
TATAAAAATGTCTTTAAATATACTGCTGTATAAGGTAGCTATGGAATACATGTAGCATAATAAAGTGTTACTTTCATGGGCATAACTTGGTTCAGGGTACTAACTTCAATGGATCTAGTTAGTACCACTATCAGATATTTTTTACTGTCTAGTGAGGATCCTATCTTTACCTTACAATGCTACTGACTGAAAAGCTTAAATAAATGTGGCCCAGAACATTCCTGTTCCTCCACGACAATGAATCTTCACACTCAGCAAACTCCATTGTCACTTTCTTTCAGAAACACCCTCAATGCATACAAACAAAAGTACTGACTGAAAAGCTTAAATAAATGTGGACCCATTCTGTGTAGTTTAGTAGATGGGTTATCAACATTTCAGAGAAATGTGCTGCCTCAGTCTTCAGAGTAGAACAGTGAACAGATGATAAAAGCAGCACATTGCTCTCAAATTTCAGTTTCTATCCACCAAACTCCACATCCCAAAAAACAGCAGTCTTCTGAAGCCATTCTGTATTGCATATCTTTCTGTATCAATAATTAAGCTACTGTTCCTACCCAAAAATACTGTACTTACAATATTTACAATAATATTAGTGAAGTCCTACTATAACATTCACATGAATTCCCTATGCTAAGATGATTTGTGACCCAAGTTTTTCAGTTCCATCATGAGGAAGGCTCGTGTATTTGGGTCAGTTACTTTGCTTAGTATAATGTCTCTTGCCTTCTCTCCCCCATCTGCACAAAGCTTGCTCACTTCCTCTGCATACTGGATCCACACACAGTTAGTACACCCAGACATGCAACATGTTGTGGGCTCCTCTGGTAGTGACACTTGCAAATTTCCTCTTCCTTCCTCAGAGTTTGTTGCCTCTGTGCAGTTACTCATGACTGTATTTGTGTACATAGCAGGTGACAGTTTGACCACATTTGTCCTTACAGAACTAGAACTGGATACCTGTAAATCAAACACTGATGTAACCTCATTAAGTAAGTCAAGTACGTATGTTAATAAGTACAAGAACACCCACCATTAATGGAAATTATGCACAGAACCAGATAATTAATTTATAACATAGTTCCTATATACAAATCAAAATATTCAACAGACAGTAAGTTGAAGAGTTCGTAATGGAACTTCTTGTTATAACTAACTCCACACAGCAGCCCTTCAGAAACTACTTCTTGCGCAAATATTCAAAACAATTCCCTGCTTTTTATCAAATCCAAAGGTTAACCCTTTGGTGATTGAATTAGATGTCCACAGTGATCTGCAGAAGACAGGAATTTAAATGAGGGTTTTGTAGGAGCAGATATAATCATGTAGAATGGGGCATTTTAGGCATCATACTGTGTTATACATATATAACATTCAGTGCCAAAGAGTCAATTACCATTATCAGAAGATCCCAGCACTGGTCCTTGTTCTGTGACAGATGAATCCAGTCTACATGGTACATGTAGATTACCCTGGATCTTGCAGACTTTAACACCATCCACATTACTAGCATGTGTAACACCATACATTTTTACATGTAGGGGTCCAAGATTCAATTATTGTTTCTTAGTTTATCTCATCATACATAGGTTACATGGTGTCAAAGAGTAAATCGATTGTGAATGATGAATTAGGAAGAAGTAAAAGAAAACTGGTTATAAGAACATTGGTTTATATGACACCACCTGTAGTGTCAGATAGCCTGTGGTACCAATTAATTCACCACCGTCAACCATAACATTACTTCCTCGGATATAATGACACTCGTTTAAAATGACACAAAATACTCAGTCCCTTTCACGACATTATAACTGACTTAGACTGTATATAAATTACCAACCAGCACTGATTTACATATTGGTATATACTGAAAGGGATTCATGGCAAGTTCAGTCACACCTACTGCTAATACCTGGAATTATTACACAGGCATCTGGTTCCTCCTGTCCCATGTCCAATCATTAAATAGGCATTTAGTTTCTCCATCGTGCATCTTTGCAAATCTCTTTCCTGACAATTTTTCTACAGAAAACATGGGCAAAGAAGCAGTCTGCAGTGATTTAGGCTAACTAGCACTGCCAACATATGGAAGTGATACAGCTGAACACGTAAGTTCAATATGCAGTGGCCATACTACAGCAGCTATAAAAAAAACTCATTTATTACAGATAAAATGGTAAACTTCACCACAGAAGAGGCCACAAAGGCCCAGAGGGGGAATAGAGGCATAATTCTACTCTTTCTTTAATCTCAGTGCTATATGGGAGTGGGTGGTCAGTGCCACACCCTGGCCACTTTACCCCTGTGACCTGGTAGGCCTACCCATTGTACAGGAGGATGGGTGGGCCCCAGGGCTGGTCTGTATGGATGTGAAAACTCTCACCCCCATTAGGATTCAATCCCTAGACTATCCAGCCCCTAGCATGTCGCATATAACAAAATGCAATCTAGGAATAAACAAGGATCACACTTTGCTGAATGGCAGAATTTGAACCCTTTACATTGATATCATTATACCTGTATGTGGAAAGAGTTATGGAAGTAATAATGTCTTCAGGAGAGACATCATGTTACGATGAAGAATGTACAGTAAAGGGACAAAGGCCATCGATCACAACTACATTTTATGTCATATTATTATGTAACTGTAATGCTACATGTTTTGGCTTAAGTACAAAAAGGCACATCAGGCAAAATTAGAGTACGAAAGAAAAACTGTCACGTAAATTACATTAAGCTATTGTTCATGTCGGTATATATGGATGGGATCTCACCTTTACCTTATTCGTAAGATAAAATAACCAAAATTCATTAAACTTTTTGAGCAGATACCGCTTTCAGATGAAGTAATAAAAAGGGTGCTTTAAAATTTAATACCTGATAGTTCAAATCAAAGTCTAGTGCTTCTGGGCAAAGTGAAGATTCTGTAATATGTTGTTGTTCGCCCTTGAGGGGGGACATCATGTAATTTTGCAATAATCTGAATTGTGTTCTGAATTAGAGAATTTTTTTGGATGTTAAGCGATTCCTTGTTTTATTATTATTTAATACTTGTTCTTCACAATGTTCCATAAGGTAGATATAAACAAGAATTGTTATGTAGGCCTCCTTTCACTAACAGTGCAAGTGAAGAACTCCTTTTATACAGAATTTTATTTTGTTTTTAATCCACATTTTTTGTGCTTTAATATTGGTAAATTTTGTAGCTAAAAAAGTATGAGGAATTTTGAATGTTGTGTAATGCGGAATAATGTCTCTTTTAAGGCATTCTTGATTAAAACAAATATTACCATTAAAAGTGAGAACTTTTCTTTTGGTATTCTTGTATCAATTGATGTACATGGCCTGACTGGCAGGACAGACATCCCATTGTGGTGAAGATACATACAGTAGACCTTCCAGCTCAGAATAATTTCATCAATACAGCTCCATTTCATTTACCATGATGTTACTTCAGGCATCACTTGGTTTAGTCCAGTAGAATAAGAGCCAACACTTGATGGGTGACATTACTGGTGAACAGATGTTAAATTCAAAAACCCATTGTGTTTGGAGGTGTTACCCAACTTCTAATTATCCCAATGAGACAAACTCTAGAAATTGAACCCTTCATCCAGCTAATAGTTAGAAGCGATTCCTTCCCCCTGTTTCATATTTCTACAATTTTAGCTCAGTATCAGTTATGTTTGATCACATAGAATTTCTTAAGTAAAAATGTGAAACTGAAGCACTATATACAATGATTTGACAGTGTTCAAAGTTTTTTAAATTAAAGGATGCAACCTAAACTGCAATGGTTACAGGGTCCAAACAAAATTTTAACAATGTGAGGCGTGAAACTAGTAGGCATTTCAGGAATATAAAGAGGGAAAATCTGAGAGGTGAAGTTAATTAGCTTCAGACAACAAGAACAAGGTTACTGGAGACTTCTACAGAAGCATTCAGAATGCTTCACAACAAGAAAATGCTTTACTGTTATTGCCTTTTAATGTTGCTTTAGAGCATGCCATTAGGAACACCCAAGAAGACCAGAATGGATGCAAAGTGAATGGGACACATCAACTTCTGGTTTACACTGGTTAACTTATCACACACAAACATAAATACTATAAAGAAAAAAGCAAAAGCTTTATTAGTTGGTAGTCAGGACACCGGTCTACAAATAAATTCCAACAAAATAGGTCTCAACATCATAAAGAACACATACCACAACATCAAAGTAGGTACTACATCCTTGAAAATATGGCAAACTTCAGATATTTGGGAATGGCACTAAAGAAGTCAAAGCTGCATGCAACTTATTAAAATGATCTTAAAGAAACAAGATGAAAGGGTGTCAACTAGAATCATCTAATTAATCTAGGTACATAGTACATTCAAGAGGGAAATAAGCCTTAAAACGTAGGGATTTCTTGACTAGCTAAAGACCTATTCCCTTCTTACAGACTGCTCCATGTCATGTAGTACGCTGGGGTGAGAAAAGACGAACATAAACCATCCTTATCGAAAAACATGGAAAACAGCCCCACTGAAGACCTGGGCATTGACAGACGTATTAAAATGAGCTTAAATAGCATTTACGGGCATAGACTGGATTGATCTGGCTCAGGATAAAACCAATGGCATGCTACTGTGAATAAAGAAATGAATCTTGGGGTTCCAAAAATGTGGAAAACTTCTTGAGTAGCTGCAAGACCTGCTCATTTCTGGCTCTGCTCCACGGGCACAGTCGTCACAAAAAAGTGTTGACATTACTCCCCATATAGACGTCAAACATACGCTTGTTTGTTTCGTTCGTAAGTCGACGTAAATCTACTTGATACGCTTCACCAATTTGGAACGCACTACACATTCAGGTTAGGGGGATGACACGCCTCACTAATTACCAGCAGTGTTCGCTGTAAACTGGAAACTGCAAGTACACTTGCCATTTTCAGAGCATAACTGAATTACAAAAGTATATCATAAATCACATATCTCATTCCTATTCACACCAACTCCTCTTTGCAAGCCACGGCTCCTGCCGAAAGCCCACTACCCCAAAAATCGTAAAATGCATGGATCACAATCAAGATACATACGTACACGTTAATCCGTGGTAAACGCGGACACCCTTACTGCCATCTATTATCGCGCTGCAGTTGGGTTGTTGTCAAACTGCGCGTCTACCGGCACCTCCGAGAACTATGCATACGAGAAGCCCGTCACATGACATAGCTACCCACAATTCCTCTACTTCTGGGAGAAGGGGGGGGGGGGGGGGGTTCGTTAACACACCTTCAATTCTCTGTACACTACACACTTTATAACAAGTAGGGGAATTTACATTACAATATTCAATATAAATCTGCACTTCACATGGCGTATTGTGATCTCATTTCCTTTCCATAACATTATTCTATACACACAACTGTTTTCATGCGGAGTGTACATTTGTCATTTCCTCATATCGGAGTTATTATACTTCTTACTGCTTATGTGTTGGGCTTGTACAATTACATTTAATTCCACAAGTTCACTACAAAAACTAAACAACATCCCGTAACAACAATCCACACAGTTACACATACAATTTTAATATAAAACAATATGTATAGAACAGAGTTGTAAAGGGAACGAGATCTCAGACCCTTAGCTAACATGAAATGCTGATGTATATTTGTATTACAACTTTAATTACTCTACATGTCCTTTGTACTTGACTGGCCTAAAGATCGCCACCAAAAGTGTCAGAAAGAAGTGCAATACAGACAGAACTGAAGCTGTGTTAACAAGTACAAGAAATCTTATTTCTCTATAATGTGGTATGCGATATCATATTCCCATTACAAATATTCTATACCAAATCCCCTCCCCCCGTCCATTTCATGACCACATTTTTAATCCAGAAGAAACCTTGAAATCGTGTCCTTCGGTGCAGACACCAAATAATCTGGTATGAATAGTGTTCCCAAAGAAACATGTGCCTTCATGCGTACAGAATTACCACTCTACACTGCATAATATCCCACAACAGTGCAGATTTCATACTACCTCCCTCTTCAGACGGCCTCCTTAAGATGCGAGCAGTATATTCCTCTGAAACATTCCTACCCGGATCATATGTTATCCTAACCTAGAGCACATTATGTGTCTTCACCAGTGTGAAAACCTGAAGTTAAGAACCTAGCAATATAAATGACAAATGTGTGGATGGTTCATTTTGGAAAAACTGAATTACAAGTACCACATTATGTCCTTTACCATCACAGTATTTAATGCCACAGCGTTTGAACCACTTCTGTGTTACAGCTTCTTTTAATTCCTCAAATGAAACAAGAAAGTGGAAAGGTATAAAGAAATTAAAAGCTCAAGCTATTCTGAAGTGCAAAATGTTGTGAGTTCCTACAAGGCATATGGATTTACAGTCAACACAACGGCCCACATTATATGCAACTCTGAACACATAAATGAAACAAATATAACAACTACATTTACCATCAAGCAGAACAAATTCTGACAGCTGTTGTTTTTCACAGCATATATGATGTTCTTAAATTTATTGGCAAGAACAATGTGTCAAGCTTAAATTTTAATTAAATGATATTACGTTAAAAAACCACCCCCTCCCACACACACACACATACACCACAAAATATTTACATTGTTACAAGTCTACAAATGTAATAACTTTAATATATCAAACATAACCTAATTTCTAGGAGTGGTGTTTCCTTCTGGGCATGGAGTTGTTACAGATTTACATACCATCACTGCACCATTGCTGACATCAATACACAACATAAAAAAAATACAGTACAAAAGAAAGAACGAATATATTTACACAGTGAACAACAAATGATAATGTAACAATGGCGCAGGTCATACAAAAGTCATGAGCACGTTAAGTGTAATTAAGTGCAGCTGTGAGCTTGTGCAGAAAGATAAGTCTGTTTCAACATGTGCTTGTTCACAAAGTGGACATGAAATGTTGTGTAGCCTATCAGCAAAGAAAGTGTGTTTATGGTTCCCACTTTAGGCCAAAAATCAACCAACATGCAATTCACAGAATGTCATAAACCTTTTGGCCCAACAGTACGGTTCCAGCCTTCCTGTTTGGAGACAGCATGACATGCTATTTCTTGGTTGAAGCTTTCATGATTATTAGTCACGATATGAGTCACTGTTGAGTCACTGTATTTGCATCATGCATCAAATTTTGACATGTTCATGTATGTACATCATATTTATCTCTATTTCATGTCACCCACCTTCTGATACCTGTGGCATCACTGCATAGACATAACAGTCACTGCCCTTGCACTGTTTCTCCTTCACAAGGAATTCAATCACTGTACACTGGCAAACCAATGTCACTGACTTAACAAAGAGGTTATCAAGGTAAATGGATGAAAAAGAATGTGAACCTCTGAGGCTGCATGTATCAAAGAAACAAAACTACATACTGCAAGATCAAATGGCTTTACTATTACAAGATGTCAGTCATCGACACTGCCATGGCACTTGACACTTGTGTATTCTCATTACAAGATAAATTCACGTATACACAGCATGGTATCTGTCCTTGTCAGATGTATGTATAAAAGCAGTAATAACAATTCAACATTGGCATTTGTGCATCATATGATGTGGTTGCATTTTGAAGTAATTTCCATTTAAAAATCCTCCATTCTGGGCAGTAGTTGGAATTTAAACCCCCAAAACAACGCAGGGTTACATATGCAGTGTCAAGGACCTAACTTAGCTCCTACCAGCTAAGTCACAACCCTTACCTACTTCAGGGTCAAGGCTCAAGAATCCTGCATACCACAATAAGAAGTGTCATTATATCAGCATAAGGTCTCCATTCCCTTCATGTCCAGCAGCAAACCCTCTGGCTTGTTATGCCTTCAGCATAAACCATGGAGAACAAACTATTCCACAATCAACTTCTGGATAAACAAGTCACAAACTTCCCATCACTTAAGCTTGCACAAAATAAACAACACACTACTTTTCAGTATTTAAGTCAAACCCCACCCCAGATTATCTGTCCTCAGTCCTTCCACACATACAACCATTTTGTGAGAGCTCTTCCCTGCCAACAATAATCTCACATTACAAGCCAACCTATTAAAATGTGACTAATTCAAATATCATTAAAACAATAGTTCTTATATTGTCTATCACAGCTCAGGGCTTCAACCAACATTTAAGTCACCATATATTTGTAACCAGGGAACAAACAACACACCAGTGTAGAAATACATGATCAAATCCAATGAGGAAACCCATTTGCAAATCTGATTTTCCTTAGTTACTACACCAACATTTCCTTCTTTTCCACTATTCTTGCATATTTAGCATACCCCACATTACCAGCACCAGCAATTAACTTCAAACAGCAATTCTCATCCACATATTATCAATACTATGGAGCAAACATGTAACTATAAAACTTTGAATATTATTTCTTTCATGATGGCACTAGAAATCAGAAGTTTTAGCCACCATATTTTAGGAATCTGATATAGTTACATCCAGCCTATACCTTGAATGCCTCAATTGTCGAATACTAATTCAACAGTTCAGATATCTCAGTGCTGTTGGATCCATGACTGAGCCAGATGACAAATATTACACTGTACAGGAATATGTATAACCGTAACATACAGCCATCATTATTTTCACACACAGCCACAAATCAACTTTGGCCATCAAGGTGCACCATCTCACCATCCACAGTTAGATGCAGCTTCACTATCCTAACTGCCCCATGCTGATTCATCATTTTAGAGGTTGTGATGTAGTGTAATGACTAAGCCTGAAGCTTGGTCAGGATGCATGCAATAGGACTCTTAAAGTAACTCTACCTAAAAATAAGACATAAAACACCAAATTTTGAGAGAGCAGGATGTGCCCATGCACATCCTGCACACCTATCGTTGAACTATGTCCCTAACAAAAACAGTACCAGCATTGTAAACTGCAAGGTATGTAATTCAGAAGACTCCTGCCGTGGAAACATCACATCTTAATCTCCAGGTTTCTTCCCAGCACACCAAACAGACTCTAATCCGAGGCTGCAGGTCAACATACTGCTACGCTCCAAGTACCTGTCTGTACCACCACCCATGTTCCACACTCCAGAGCCACTTTAAGACATTTCTGGGTCCAATGCAAAAATAAGTCTGGGGACCTTCCCTATGCATAGTCATGAACAGAAAATGCCAATACACCACAAGACGTGAATGAAAACTATAAAAATGTGAAACATAACCAGAATTTTTGGGGTTCCCAAATGATGACAAACTGTAATAGCCTTGCAACGACTCTGCTGTTCATTTGTGTTGGTGGATCAGCATATCACTAAGCAATAATAAAAAGACCTTGGAAGGACGTTTCGTGAATAACGAATTGCAAAGGGTGTGGAAGGGAGCAGTCCTACATTAGATTGAGATGCGGTTCCAGCTTCTGCCTGGAGGAACTGAGGAAAACCAAAAACTCTGTCCGAGTATTTTCGTCATTAAACATAGCCAACTTCGGTAGATCGATTGATGGCTCAGTCTAGAAGCTTGGCGGCAAACGTTCGTAAACGGCGGAACAGGGAGGAAAATAAAGTTAAGCGAAAGGGGGGGGGGGTGAACTTCTTGTCGTCCATGCAGAAAAATGTTAATTACTTATAAAGCTTTTTATTTTTAATGATATCATTTAAATATTTTTGGCAGGGTAATCACAACGTAGAAATTAAACAGCCTCGGAGAGGAGACTTGGAATTAAATGCAAAACCAAATCCTGATTTGATACCCATTTCGACTGTCTTCCCTGACCCAGCGGCTTCATTGTAGATGTAGGTGCAGAAGTCTGAGTAGATATTTTTAAAAAATATTTCAAAGCGGATTTCTTTTAACTATAGCCCAATCAACTGCCAAAATACACGTAATTAATTACAGTCCGGATATTTTTGTAAGCAAACGTAGCCAACTTCGATAGATCGATTGATGGCTCCGTCTGGAAGCTTGGCGGCAAGTGTTCTTCAAAAAGGCGGAAAACTTATTGGCAAGGGCAGGAACGGGGGTGAACTTCTTGCCGTCCCTAAAGATAAATGTTGATTACTTATAAAGCTTTTTGTTTTCGATGATATTCTTTAAATATTTTTGGAAGGATAAGCATGATGTAGAAATTAAATAGCCTAGGAGAGGAGACTTGGAATTAAATGTAAGACCAAATCCTAATTCGATACCCAAAATCGAGTCTCTTCTACGACATGGCAGCGTCATTGCAGAGGCGGGTACAGACGTCTACGTAAATAATTCGAAAAATATATTTCAAATCGGAATTGCTGTTTCTTAACTACAGCCCAATCACCATACCCCATACACCACACGACCTCCTACCACAGGACATAACGTTGCCTGCAGTAACTTTATGTTTTTGCTGCAGAACTATTCTTACAAAGTGAATGGCCCCGAGCACCATCACCTGTCCTACAGTTACCAGCTACACTTCTTTCTCACACTCTACAACAGGCCATCATTAAATACTTCCAGTGACCTTTCATTTACAAGAGACCACCCACCACCAAGTGAAGAATCATACTGCTACTAATTTAGTTTCAGAAGGCCACAGTGTTTCAATGGCCATCCGCTTACACGTCTAAAAATGACAAAATCTGCTTTAGAAATTTCACGTGTAACAAGGCAACCAATAAATACAATGAGCTGTTCATAAAAGAAGAGGCTGTAATAAAGGTGGCAGTGCGATAAAATCAGTGTAGAATGTTAAGTGTGCCATGGCTTTTCTTGTGTAAGTGGTGAATTCTTCATGTTAGTGAAATAGGACAAGAAGAAAAAATCCAGAAGGAGGAACATGAGCACAAGGCACGACTAAAATGAAATCTGAACTTAAATTACTGGCAATCTGTGTGTACATTCAGGTGTGTTGTGATTTTATGTCGAATAAGTGCTACGCATTACATTAAAATATGGAAGGCAGGAACGGTGGGACGACTATTAGGAACATCAAGTGAAGATGGTGTGAAGTGTGGGAAAGACAGTGGGCCTTCGTGTGAGAAACCAGTATGTTGTGACATGCACTTGTACTAATTTCTGCTTTTTTACGTTACAGCTGCAGCAGAGTTTCAGCCAGACATCAAAGACACGTGCACTCACACACGAAGTAAGTTTCCCAACGTTTATACCTTTGAAAAACTGGTGCTTGTTCATTTATTAATTTGTGTTACAAATAGCTGAGCAACTGACAACCTGCACACACAGGCCCTGCTACATCATGTGAATTATTGTTAACTGGACACGTGAAAGGGTAGCCAAACAAAGCGGTAAAAGACTTACGCACTCAATGCAGTTTGACACACATATCTGAATAATTTTGCAATTCACCATTAATGCTATATTTTTATATTTTATAGGGACATCAGGAAGAGGAGAAAGGGAAGAAAAGGCAGTGGAAATTCAACAATGATGAGGAACAAGACACAGGTTTATGTCCAATGATATCATGTGCAATTTGATAAGTGAAAATGAAGTTAAAATTAAAAGTGAAAAGTGAAAATTAACAGTGTAAGTGAAAGTGGGAAATATGACTAGTGGCAGGCATTTGTGGGCCTACTGATAAAACAACATGTATTAGTGGATACCAACTTCCCATGGAGTTGCTGGTTACTGGAACCAACTCGCACGTGCAGTTCTCACCAAAAGGTAGGAAAGCGACAAGTTTTCTTTGGTACCACAGAACCAGGGCTGCATAATAAACCATGCCAGACGCGGATGGACAGTACTGGAGAATGTGTGACAGTCTACTTCAGAGTATTACTGCTAATGCCCTAGAATACTCCGAGGTTCCTCTCTGTGTCCACTTGCCCTGAGTATTGCTGCTAATGCCCAGGACATTCAGAGGCTAATTCCCTTCTTCTAAATTACCTGAGTATTGCTGCTAATGCCCAGCATACTCAGGGGTCATCATGTTCAATAAATTCTACTATCTAGATGTTGCTGTGAATGTGACACAACATATAATGGTACCTCCTTGCCCTCCAATCCCTCACTTCAGCTCAAAATTACATTGCACCTGAAAATTTCCTACTCAAATCAGCAAAACAGGTCCCCAGCATACATTCTGCATCCATCTACTATGAGGTTTGAGGGTGTTTACCAGCACTGATATAGTCCAGCCAAGTCCCCAGTTGAACCATGTCTCTGGCAGCATAACACTCTCCAACTTCCATAGCTCACAGTCAAATCCTACGCCACTCCACACGTGAATCTTCACACAGTGTTTCAACACTTGACTGCAGTTTCTATATTACCGGGAGAACTGCTCTGTAGTCTGACTACGTGATCATCTTCTGTGGCTGGCATGGAGCTATAAGTGCCAGGCTGTGGCACACAAGCTGCAGCTACCCCAAAAGTGCCATAATATTTTGTGCCCCCTCTTCCAGGAGTGTTGTGTTTCATGTATTTTATTGTGTCCTGAATTTTGTTGTCATGGGATAGCTGCACCTTGTGTAGTAGGAATCGTGACTGTCTGAAGGAACCAACAGATACCAGTGGGGAAAGCCTTCAATGCGTCAGTACTACATGGTTTTTTCTGGTCTCACTGTTACTCCCAGAGTCTAATTTTGTGTGTGTTTTCATACACGGACATTATTTTGGATGAAAATTCAGCAAGTTCACTTAAAATTCGATGGTCCGCAACATTCCTTCTATTGTTAAAGGGACGACAACATGCAATATAATATTTTCATTGTAGAAGCATTAGTATCTACAACATTAAGAACCTGGACTTTTCAAGCAGAGAAACAAATAGAAGCTGCAATGTACCAACTCTCCAGATATCACCACATCGCTATGTGGAGTGGTGGTTGGATGTTGTGAAATAGAGAGATTTGGACTGGAGGTCCAAACCAAACTGTCACTGTCTGTTAGCACGCAGAGACTGTGATCCCATCTCACTGTCACACCTTACAGGCAGTAAGTGGATTCCCAGTTAATGCCTATCACAGGAGTATCAGTTCTCTATTTCAGATATGAAGTCCTCCTAAACACGAGCCAGGATTTCATATCCAGCCTCAATGTCCTGGTGCCTCAACGTGGCGACGGGGTGTAACAATGAATGAGGCGCATGTCCATTCAAAATCAACAGTACAGTTCAAAGACCCTTTCCACAAAAACGCAGTATGAAGTATGAATGGGTACTTCGCTAAATTTGGCAAATCAAAACTTCCATTTATCTCCTTACATAAGTTCCACATGAACAGGCATCCTTCACTGGCCACATCCAGATGAAGAAAAGGGCGTCGTTTCACTGAAGAAAGTGCCTCCTGAAAATTAAATTACATGAAGGTGAAGAAACTGTAATACCTTTAAACGATGAATAACCTGTTCTTCAGCAGTGCTACCCTGCATGCTTACACTCTGTTAAATGCCATTACTCCTGACTGCCAGTTGTTAATGAGGCAAACATGTCACAGAAAATTGGAAGAGCCACACCAAGCTGCAGTTCCACCTGGAACAACTTACCTGAACACATGTCTGCAGGTACCAACATCAAAGTTATATGCACTGGCTCCCATTCAACCAGCGCTCCATCTCAGGTGTATTCCATTGCACTATGTTATTCATCTTACTTTCACCCTGTCAGCTGCCGTGTATTTATTTCACTCCCCATGCTATTTCTTATTGGTAGTAAAGAACACAAGGGGATGATCGAGAAATGAGAATAAAGAAACCAAGACAACTGAGAAACTTTTGGCATTGCTTTTTACATAACAGTTTATCATCAGACGAAGAGATGAGCAACATGACTCCTTATACTTTAATATGAATGGAACTTACAGAGAGTTACAACACCATTCATCCCCCAGTTGCCAGTGGTGTCATAGTGGCTGGCATACCAAACTCTTGAAAAGAAATGTGTCCTCACCCAAGCTGTCTAGTACGTGTTGTATAAGTTAAGGATTAAGCATGTAGGTTCAGGTAAGGCAATCTGTAATGACTACAGTGAGAGTCATGTTTTTTTCATTTTGCAGAGAGTATGATGAAAGGTAGGAAAATGTCAGCACTGGAGACTATAGCTCTAGTGTGCCATGGAAAACAGCATGTCTTGAGATAAAAGAAGTTTAATTTATATAAGAAAACTATTTGTACTCATTCACATTCATGTATTTTATTCCTTTAACACCACTATATGACCACCTTCTGCCTATTACGATTACAATTGCATATCTCAATCACATGCTTGAAATTGGTGTATGCGCGTGTATAAACCATATGCTGTTATAGATGTACATATTGGTATAGAAATAGGCAATTGCAGAGTGTGGTATTGGCACTGTAAGTAACTGAACATCGAAGGACAGAATGATCAGATGACAGCTTACACTTTGTGGTGTGTGTTGGTGTTGAAATTTGAAGAGTTTATTGTGCACCGTCTCAAAATGTGCCACCTTCCCTAAGACTCTGCACACATTCTCTGCAGCATGAAAACATCACTGTCCTTGTGTTCTCACCAAACTGTAACAAGCAAAGTATGAGTGAAAATAATGTAATTTCAACAGCAACTTCTGTGCCGTCTTCAGAATCTTGCACTAGCACAAAGTTCTGAAGAAAGAAGGATGAAGTACTGCAACAAATGTGATGGTGGTGGTGGTGGTGGTGGTGGTGGTGGTGGTGGTGGTGGTGGTGATACAGTCTTATGGCTTTTGACTCCGTGCAGTGTGGTACACAAGGACTGACATTTAAGTACTTCACGTACCACACGGCACAGCACTGCATCCCAGAAGAGCTGATTACTGCACTGGAAACCTCAAATTTCACCCAAGACAGACATACGTCAGTCACAACAAAAGTAATCTATGTATACAGACCATCAGTCAATACTAATGTTGGCAGTGACAGGGTCCTTAATACTGCACACTTATAAATACCGTGTTCCCCAAGTTCTGGGCTCAAAAGCACCCTAATTTTCACTTCCAAAGATCACTATACACTGTGCTAGGGTGACAGGCACATCACGACGCAAACAGATTTCGCTGGTAGTCAGTTCCCTGATGACGACGGAGGAGATGACTCTCGAAACGCCTGCTTATTCACCATTAAGCTATTTAACATGGGTGATAGCCAAAGAACGTTTTATCCAGTTTAATCACGTGAAAGCTTCAAATTTTAATATTTTTGTTAAGTGATATGTAGCATTTTCTGTTGTTAATTTAGGACTAAATCCATACTGTTCATCAATTAAAACACTGTATTTAGTTAAATGTGCCAGCAGCCTAGTCAACATCACACGTTTCAAACATTTCAGAAAAAGTAGCTAAACTTCTTACCGGCCTATTCACACTGGCCTGGGATTGGTTGAGTGCACTTTTGCCGTCTGTAGTGAAAAACGCGACGCGCAAACTGCAGCGCCTCAAAAGGCGTCGCTAAAAGACGCCAAAATTCCTCGCCGCCCAACCTTCTTGCGACGGGGTGGTAAGATCAAGAGTATACAGGCAGGGTCACACTTCCTAAATGACGAAACGAAATAGTAGTTAATCATGTTATCCGTGACTCATTCCAACTATGGACAAGAGCTAGCGACCATATATATATATATATACAAACTGACTTCTTACTTGCACAGAAAACTAACTGCTGTACTACCTTAGCAATTCTCGACATTCTTCAGGATTGCTGTCAGCATCAAGCTTTAATGAGTGAGCGCGTCTTTCTACTGCGCAGTGAAAACTGGCTCAAGCATTCAATGCCAGTTAGCAAAGCAATAACGCCAGTAGCTACGTATCACTCAAGCCCATGTAACATCACACAGGACTCCATCTCCAGAAAACACAGCCATCTTGCAAAAATAAGAATAATAAGTACTGCAAATGCTTTGTTACTCTTCAGTTTAAAGTCTTATCATCGCGACAACTTTCAAAAACGCTGAAGATCCGAAGATAAGAAGGGGTCGTTTTGCCATTTGTTTTGTACGTATTTTAGGTTTTTACAACGGCATAATCGAGGATTCCGGTGTTTCGGGACAGGACGTTGCATCGCTGGGTAAGAGGTTCCTGACATTTCGAAAGAACACGTCGCGTTCATTTTGAAGGCCCACAGACCTTGAACCATTGAAGATGAAGGCGCATTATTCATGCACTTTACATATGACAACAAATTATGTGATTATTACACTTTTAACATATTTCGACACATACTAAAATATGCTTGCTATCTGTCTCAATTTATTTCACAAGTAAGAGGTTTATCTTTATGCCGCTTATACGATTCTATTATGTGGTGTTAAACGAGGGCTAACTACTAACACAAATACATCTCGATGACAAACGGCACGGTATTCCAAAGTGCGTATGTATTTATTTGCTATTATTTGATGTTCTGTTTATTACATTTTGGAGATAAGGCTTCCAGAGCCACTGTGGACAGGCAATGAACAAGACACCGTAACTAATGCTGTTCATGCCTTCATCGGGGCACTTCCGAAGGTAAACAGAAAAACATAAATTATCACTTGCTGTGTGCATATTTGTTTCATGGTGCAATATTATCACTGGCAATTACTCGTATATGAGGAAACGACTTAACGTTTGAACAAAGTTAGCAAAGTCACACCAATCGTTTATCGAAAGAAACTATGAAATCTACTTGTGTCCAATATCCATGATGTTCACGTCTAAACTTTTGCAAACACGTTAGGAATAAATAAATGTACGTATGTGTACGTTTATATATAACAGTCAATGCCGCTGGAATAACGTAGTCGGGGTAGTAACTCGCTACGAGCTGGACTGTTCGGGGATTGAATCCCGGTGGGGGCGAGATATTCGGTGCCCGTCCAGACGGGCCCCGCGGCCAGTTCAACCTCCTGCATAATGGGCAACTGAGTCTTTCCCAGGCGTCAGGCGGACGAAGCGTCGTGCTGACCACCCACCCCCTTCTAACGCCGACGTTTCAAATGGGTTGGGGCTACACCCCCGCCTCCCCTCTATGTCTGCATAGGCATGTCATGGGGTGACATTATATGAGAGTAAAATTGTTCAATATTTATTCTCACTGCATTGCATTTTTACCCGAAGTGAAAAAGATATTTACTTTGTAAGACAGATATCCTCGTAATACATATTAACATAAATAAATATATCTCACTAAGAAACGTACGTACCTCCTTTCACCATAACGCTTTGATTGAGAGGAGGACATTGTGGATAACGCAGATATTAGTAGTAGCAGTGACAATGGTAATAATAATAATAATTATTATTATTATTATTATTATCATCATCATCATCATCGTCATGTTAAAGAAATAGGGTGTAAGAGGTAAATTAAAGTACTGTAGATTTGAATGGGGCTCGGCAGCAGACTCTTGTGAATACAGTAATGAAAGGTAAAGGTGAAGGCAAAGTTATGCCTGCGCTTAATTAAGTAGCACGTCACGAAGACAAACATCGAAACCTCGAAGTGACTGGTCAGCTCAACGCTCCAGCAGCTCTACGTACGGCGAAAAGCCACCGGCACCCGCTGAGTGGGAGGCTGAATTGGGCTCAGAGACGGTCTGGAGGTTTGCAAGATGAGACAACCCTTTTTGTTCCATAAAAGGCGGGGAATCTGTGGGAGCGAATATAAATTTTCCCAGGACTCCACTCACACGGGGTCAGTTGGTTAAATAGACATTTAGTTATCAGTACGTCGAAAACTACGATTTGAAAGGTCTCATGGGTTCTTCCCGACTTGTTTTCGGAACCTAACAGACTTAATATAATAACTTTAACCTAGTCTAATTTAACTTTAGGCTAGCAACCTGATAACGGGGACAGCCGGTCTACTCCCAGGTGTCCAATAACGAAAATACTACGCTTATACAATACATGTAATCATAAATGAACTCAAATAATTAAAAAAGGCCAAAACCGCCAACACATGTCGCCATAATCATCCAGTAAGCGTGTGGACTTATCCCAGTTATAATAATTCACAATTACCGTAACGTGGATAGGGCACCTTTGCGAAGACTATGTAAGTGGCTACAGATTTTATACTTCAATTGCTAATTTTGGTTTACAGCTTAGGAACACGCCATAATTGCGAGTGAGGCCACGCTCGTAAGTGGATCAGTCATTTGAGGTATTTATTTTGGAATCCCTATTTGAGCGCACCTCTAACCCGCTTGAACTCTACAGCGCCAAGAAAAACAGTATCGTGAATTTGGCATCACTGACCGCTTGTGTTGGTCTTTCATGTTAAACGTGTTGGCTCCCTGGTAAAATAACAAATGGCGACTTCTAGAGCTTAGTGTTTTGAGGTTAAGAATTATCACAAACATAAGATACTGAAATGGGGCGAAAAATTCCAGGAAGAAAACACAGAGGTGTTAAAGACCCCCTGCAACAACAAGCCACGCGAAATGCCACGTAAGTGTCAAAAGTAAGTTGCATGCTAATCCTGACTAGATAGACGTAGCATATGAGACTTTCTATATTCACCATGGTAGAGAGTTTGTGAATTGAAAAGCGTTAACTTAAAAAGTTCGCATTTTGCATATGTGTCCTTTGATTTCCGATCGTAAAAATCGTAATCAGTGTCTCAGGTTAGGTGTCACAGGCCCGCTTGCTGGCCTTATTCGGCCGAACCCTTTCACACCGGCCCACGGTACAGTATTAATACTGCAACAAAACATATTCGAACACTGTTATTTCCTGTGTACATTTACATTATAAATATAATTTCATTGCTTGTAAGGTGAAAATAATGTCAAGGAAGAAAATACCTCAGGGTGTGTTCTGTTGTATTTAAACTTCATTTAACTCATGTAATGTACTCTTTAATTTCTTCTATGTACAAACGGGAGACAGACACAGAACCCTGAAAGTTTTGCGTCGATAAGATTTGTGGCCCAGAGGGCACACCTAAGCTGCTGATATGGCCTCCCAGCCTAAATAATAACCCATTCCTGGTTAGGATACAGTAATGGACTTAACATTACTGAATTAATGTTTCATTAAAACTTGTCATCCACTTGTGTTGAGGGCTACATTCAGAAAGTTCCCTGAATAATGCGTCTTTTCATTGTATTTTATGCAGTTTACAGAATAAAATCAATGCACCACCACAAATTGTTGATTTCCAAGAGTTGCCTAAAAGTGTGGAAAGATTAATGAAAATAAATCAAGCACTTAAAGATGGTACAATGCAGGTAAAGAGGAGGAGGAGGAGGAAGAATAAGAAGCAGAGAGATGGGCTGATCAATACAGAAGACTTGGTAGGAAAAGATATCATATTGCCAGGAATGACAAAGGAGGTTAAACCAATACCATCATTTGTTCAGAAACGAGGGGAAACAGACAGTCATTTCTTGCACAGGATTGATCAAGCATGTCAGGTAAGTTTCTGCTTAGTGTTATGAATCTCTTATGTGCCTCCATTGCCTTTGTAATTGTTGAACATGTATATATCACTTTAGACATGTTACTGCTTGATTCTGGAATGCAGGATGTAGAGTTTTAGTTTTCTTATGATTGGTCCTTTAAGGATTATCATACTGTTTAGGTGTAAACAATATACAATGTAAGTACTGGAAATTTCAAAATATTCTTCTGAAAGAGGATGCAAGCTGACAAGTTTAACAAAGATTTTAATCCTGGAAGGTTAATATTAACACACATCATGATAGTTTGCTAGGAAATGCTGCAGTGGAGACCACAGCCTTGCATACATTTTGTATTAGAGTCACAGGCAGAAGTTTTAAGGTACTGACTTTCTCATCAAATAGTACTATACTGTGTTTCATTTGTAACTACTACACAACAGATTTCTGTACAGCTGTCATGCTACTTCACATTCTACTGAAAGAATGTTCACAAAATTGCAGTATATGTTGAAGATCTTTTCCCACACAAAATTTCAGTACCCTGCATTGAAGGTGTTAGTATTACGTCCATCTGAGACATTTATACAGCTGCTATGATCATACTGCTGCTGGAAGATAATTGTAAAGTATGCGATGGTGTAGCCTGCAGTGGTATCATTTCTGTACCAAGCTTAATAAAAATCGGCAAGTTTATTTGAAGGTTATGAGGAACAGGTTCACATGCAGACATTTTTGTATACTGTTTCAAAAGAAAGTGGGTTCAGAATAATCCTTACGTGTGTATATTTCTTACATTTTCACACTGGGACTGTTCTCTAAGATGTAGAACAAATGTTCTTATTACAGCAAGTAATTCAGCAAGCAAAATTTGAGGCAAAATATGGTGTTAATGTCAAAGTGGATCCTGACACTGGAGAAGTGTCAGTAACAAAACAACCAAAGGATGAAACTGATGAGACAGAAAATTCATCATGTAAGAAGAAAAGGAAGAAAAGTGCTGAAATAAAATCAAATAAGAATGAATTGAGAAAGAAGAAACTTGAAGAAATGAAGATGAAGAAGTTAGAGGAAACTCGGGATGACTTTGAGAGGTTTCAGGATCATGTGAAGTTTGGCGAAACTGTTCATGCTCCACCTACATTCAAATCTCTACCAAGAAAAATGGATTCAATGGACACAAAAGACAAGGTCTGTATAATATTCGCTGTGAACAAATTTTAATATTGGTGCAGTCATTAGATTCGCTATAACATTCCATGATGTCCTTCAGAATGTATGGTAAGAGGATGGATATCAGATTGACATTTGTCAGGTTACTTGTTGCACTGATATTGACCTTAGTTCTCCATAATACTTTCTAGCTTTATCTTTTAGTTAGTTTGTATTTCTTAACTGTACCTTAATTGTACTCTGATTATTGTAAGCTTGATCTTTTGAATATCACGTTTAGACATCCTGCGCCCAGATTACTGCATCCCTGCAATCGACAGTCTAGCCACTCAAGCAACTGCTGTGGCATTTTATTAACTTGCAGCTACAAACATTTATGCTACAAGTCTTGTCATATACATCATTTTCACACAAAATTGTCAAGATAATGTATTTTGAGGAAAGAAACTAAATCTTTGGCACATTCTGTTAAGTTTCTTCACTATTTTACTGGAACATCGTACTGGAAATAACTGTCTCCAGTTGCCTGGTTAACCCTGAGGAATCTGGCACACAAAATGTTTTGTTATTACTTTATTTAACGTTCTCATGTTCAAGGGTTGTTGAGCCTACATTATTAACTCTGATTAGTACAAGTCTGGCCATTTGTCAGACCGTCTGGGCCATTAATATGGTGCTTCCTGTATTTATTGTGACTTGCTGTGGGAGTATGACTATTTTTCAATTTTTTACCAATAATTGATGCATAACTACTTTATTCATTCCAGTTTGTTTCTCATTAATGTTTTTCTTAATTCAATAAAGAATCTTTTGATGTTTTTCTTTCCTTAATTATTCCACGGTAACAGTGATCATCTCCATCATAAGTTGTTTACTATATTTTGTCATTAATTTTTTTATCTTGACATTATCCGTTTAAAGCCTAGCGGTAACTTACATATGACCAAGTTTAACGTTAAAAAATTCTATGTGGTGCCCACATCACGTTTTTGTGTTTTGTACAGATCTTAGAACAAACAGCAACTTTTGCCTTATAAAACATTAAGAGATTGGTTTTTATAACTGAAGTGGAGACTGTTTACAGCGCGGTATGCACTGAGTCCTTACATAAAATAGATACGCTTCATCTTTAAAGGGTTAAGTGCACATTAAAAGTAGTATCAAACAATAATTCAGCTAATTGTTAAATCTCTTGCAGCCTGGAAAGAGGGATTTGTTGCTGAAGTCAGTGTTGCAGACAAAGACAGAACCCATCAGCACATTTCCAAAAAAGCTGCCTTTAGCTACAAAGCAGCAGTTGGAGTTGCAGAGATTACAAGCAGTCAGAGCATACAGGATGCTTAAAGCTTGGAAGTAGGATCTTTTAGCTGTCCATAATGTTGTCATTTGTTAATAAAATTATCCACATATTTACATGAGTTCAATTTATTCTACACCTGGAATGTTCTTTGAAGTCTTGGCTTTGTTTCTGTTGATTTGCTACCCTACTATTTTAGCAATTTATATGACTCAGGTAGAAAACTATTAATTACACAGATATCCTTACTTTTTCGTTGTTCTTATGGCAATCTGTGGTTCTGAACTCAGAAAATTACAGTTATAAAATGAATGTAGATATATCCTTTAATAGTAGCTCACTAGAGACAGTACATTCACATGAAGGTGAAGGAACATTTGTCACTGTACCAAAGCACAGCGCCTTGAAAATGTAGATACAGAATGGAGATAAAGCTGTATGCATTGTTAATCTTGGTATAATACTCAATGCGATTTCAGTGCTCTGGCGACTTTAGAGATGAGGAAACGGCCTGCAGATAAAACACTGGTTATGAAACTTATAGGTTCTGGGAACAATGAAGAGAAACAAACCCCACCTCTGCCAATGAACTGTATGGAACAGACACCTTGGCAAGTTACTAGTTGCTCAGCTTATCAGGAAGTTCCCAAACTTTTATGGAAACCAAAGTTTCATTATCATGTTCATAAAATTCCACTATCTGACCTTACACTGAGCCAGTAAATCCAATACACATCTTCATATCTAATTTCCTTTACAGTCATTTTAATAACCTTCCATCTGTGCCTAGGTCTCCCAGCTGGTCTCTTCCCTGCAAGTATTCTGAGTAAAATTCTAAATGAATTTCTCATCTCTTCTATGCTTGCAAAATGCCATTCATTTCATCAAAGCAATATTCTGGTGAAGACTACACATTATGAAGCTTGTCATTAACTTACAGAATTTTTCCCAGCCGCCTCTCCTACCCACACGATAATCGCTTTATATAAGTAATATTCAGTTGATTTCTGTACTTGAAAAGAAAAACAAAGTATGCTATAGAGATCAATATGCTGGTGTGTGTAGGTGTATATCCCTATTTCACCTACTGAACCAACTGACAGATTTTCACTAAACTTGGTATGAATATTATGCCACTGCAGCCCACCATAATGGTGTCTAAAATTCCTACAATTATTAATAACAACATGGCAGATTCCCAAATGTGTGAGCTTCATTAATACTAGTACCACTTACTCTAGGGCCTTGAAGTGATGCAATGTAATGGATTTTGAGAGAATACATAGGCAACTTTTGTTAAGGCAATATTTTTGTAGAATGTAAAATAACAACATGGAGGCTATGCAAGCATTTTCTTTGGCTCTCAGTGTGATGGTCATAAATAATAGTCCATTCGAACTATGCATGTAAAATTTGATAAGACACAGTGTGCTTAATATTTCCAACATTAAATTAGAGTCTCTAAGTGGCCCTGGTTAAGAGCCAGCTGTGATAAATCTTCGTCAGTCTCCTTAGCAACTGCACACAGTGTCATGAAAGAACTTCGTTGGTGCCTGTAGTACCTGGAAAAGTAGTCCCTATTCCTGCCATTTTTATGTAATAATATTCGAATGCAATATTAAAAACAAAATATCACTTAAAATACTGTTGCAGTCTATTCTGATGGAATGTGTATTGATTTGATAAAAGAGTGGAAGAAATTGAAAAATTTGGTTGATATAAATATTTACTCACGCTGAATGAGGTACCAGCGAGACCCAGCGGCCGCCAGGTGCGCTGTTACGCTAAAGAACGGAACTGACGGTACGCTGCCTGTATATAATCCAGCGTAGCTCAGTCTTTTCAGTGTTTTGTTCCTTAGTTACACGTGAATTTCAGATTTCTATTATGCTGCTTGTAATTCCTGTCACACTTGAAGCCTGCGTTTGTCACAACTAGTATTTAATACAAAGATAGTTACATTAATGAAGTAGCTAGTGCTCTCTACGTGGCGATGGGTTCTAGGTTCATTTTTTATCTAGAAGTGTTAGTATACAATAGTCAAGACACAGGTCTTTCTTTTAACGCCGCAACGAGCACGGCAGCTTTATCGCATAGAAGGTCTTAATCCGCCGGCACATCCCGTGACAGCTTCGGTGCTCATGACAGCAATAAAAGAAACGTACTGTACAAAGAAATACAACGAAATGGTGAAAATTTACGATACAATTGGGTGACAAAATGTCCTGTATTTAAGGGTAACTTCTGATGCCCGGCGGTTTCTTTGTTAAATTGATCAAATGTACCCCTTCTCTGCATTTCATTCCTATACAGTAGACGAGACCTTCAATAATGTACTCTCTCAGACAAACTATGTTTGTGAGCATTTTCCTCTTGGATTGCAGATGAGTGAGGTCACAGTTGAAAAGTTAAGTGAACACATTACACGTACCGTTTCAAAACAGTTGCGTGCGTTGCATGGATTTGCCATTCATGTCGTGGCACCCGAACGCCACAGTTATGTTATTACGGCTGCACGCTGGAGGACGTCGGCTATTTGTTTTGGAAGTTGTAAAGGTCGCGAGACGCACAGATGAAATAATGTCGCCAGCCTGCGAATATGTCAAAACTGTGAGTGCGGCGTTTTAAATGTTTTCACAGTGGCAGTTAAATTACATTTTCTTACTTTCTTACTGAGTAATTTCTTCACCTATTACATAAAACCCATTCCATTAATTTACTGCATACGAAATAAAAGGTCGTTCTGCACAGAAAGCGTACGAATTCTAAATCCAAACGTTTATAATATGTTAGCCAACTGTCAGAAGGTAGCCACTTTATCCAGAGCGCAGATTGCAGGAGGGACAAGCTACACGACAATATTTCACATATGTCTTCTCGTTTCACGCAAGGAAACTGGTCACTATAACATATAGGTACCCTTTTCGGGTCCAGGGACTGAAGGGGCTTTCTGCACGCTACAGACCTGCAGAAAAGGCCGGGCGTATGGCAACATTAGAGTCACCCCACAGTTACGTCGTAGGTTGTTCCGAGACCAGAGACGTTAATCGACACGACGTAAGTCGAGATACAGTCCCACAAACGCAAAGTTAAAACTGGGAGGGTGGTTTCAGAAACTTTTTACCATGAAAAAAGATACAGTCATACTTATGCAAATTTACAAAAAAAAAATACGAAGTGACAAACAAATGACTATTTAAGGAGGAAGCATTTCCTCTTCAACTGTAGGTGGGTCATCTGAATCATCTCCAATGTCCAAAAGTACAGGTAGCGATGTAAGAGTCCGTGATGATGACTTGAAGAAATCAAGCACTGAAGTCTCGCGAGAGAAAGACCACTTCTTCTCCTTCAGAATCTCCTCATAACAAGCAAGCATCCTCACAATTCCCCGTCTAGTTGTTGCTTCTCGCTGCTTGTTCGAATCATTGTCCTCAAACACGTTGATGCCAGCTTAAATGAGTTCAGGCCACTCAGTCAACTTTCAGACCATCATGGTGCTCTCCTTCGGCTTAGGCTCAACTTCCTCAGCTTCTTCCAGGGCGCTTTGCTTCCGCATTGCAACAGGATGGTCTATCGTTAGCTCCTGATCATGGGAATTCAGGAACTAGAATACATCTTCAGCATCGTATCTACGAATTTGCGCGGTTGGTCTCATATTTTCAGCCTGAAAGCAAACGATATAAGTGCGGAACGACGCAACTCGGGGGATTACTGCATTACAATGTAGAGTCGGAAATTCAATCCTACACTTATTGGTGACAGCAGTTATAGAGTCCGAAGGGGCAAGACATATATTCAAAAAAAAGATCTCTGGAAAAATGTAGCTGTCCGGTTGAATTCATATTTGCTAACACCAAGGCAGGAAATGGGAGAAGGCACGGGTCGATGCCGCCATCAGCCTGCTTCAAGAACTCTTTGTAATAAGCAATTTTCAGTGTAAGACACCCCAAAACGAAAGGCTGAGCAATGAATCTCCTGTAGCTAACGACAGGATATAGACGCACAGTGTATGTGGCAATCCCCCTGATAAATAATCAGCATCTCGTAGGAAGATACGAGTAGAGCCCAGTATTTGTATACCCCAGTGGTATTCAATTAGTGGCCCGCGGGATGCTGCCGAATGTCTCGGGAAACAACATAATAAATATTATTGGCGATTTGTTGTACTGTAGGAATTTGTTTTTTTTAGGTTCAAATCTGGTGACTGAATAAACACTTGGAAGTTCCAACATATTTCCTAAAAAACGCCACAGGAAACGTCGACACAACGTGCCTCTCCAACTCTGCATCGCCATTACTTGACCTTGAAATTAAGTGCAATACACGGAGTTCCTCGGGCTATGAAAGACTGCAAGGCTGAGTCCGAATTACATTCCCATCGAACAAACTTAAATTCCCCAAGGTGGCTAGAGACGGAATATGACACTTTTCACATCGACAGGTTCAAAGTATTGGTTTTGGTTTTCAAGAACTTGTGTTTCACAGATTTTGTTTCCCGTGACTTTATTTTATTATAGATACAATAACTTTCTTTCATTTCTGAAAGTTATCTTATTTTTTCGACCCACGAAAACCCTTGCTTTCCTTTTTTTACATCTGACTCCTTTTAAAACACTTAGGCCCACAGGGCCTTATTTTATGTGAGAACTATCATTTGTGCCTTTCCACAGTTACTCCGCCGCGCGTGTGGGCTGTCTCTTTCCCCGGCGGTAAAGCGGCGGGGACGTGATGTTGACCACCCCCCCCATCTAGCGCCGAAGTTAAAGAAAGAGTACAGGCATATCTGTACTCCCCTTCTGGACCTTAATGGCTTGTTATAGCAAGAAAAGAAATGACAACAGAAACCTGGGATGCAGTATATGCAAGGAAGTGAGTTATCTGGGGCCCCCAAAAAATTCGTTGGATTCATATACCTGCGAGGGGTGCAACACTGAAATGGGTGTGGGCGGTGACATAAAATATGCACCACTATTGAGACAGCACACTCACACACACTCACACTCACTCTCACACACACACTCACACACATACTCACACTCACGCTCACACACACTCACACACATACACTCAGACTCACACACTCACACACACACTCACACACACACACACACAAAACAGCATATAAACACACAGCGTATGCCACAATACAGATTGTAAAACTAAGGTGAAGTGTTAGTAGGTACGGTAAAAATAAATATAAATTTAAAAAAAGGAGAGAGAAACAAAAAATCGAGTTTTCGGGACTGTTTTCAACATAGTTAAGACAAGGACGCTGTGTCGCACAGACAATTTACTGTAAGAGTTAAACTGTCTCCATTAAGTGTTTTACATTCACGACAATCGTGTGCAGATTTTGTGTATTACAGATGGAACGAAATTAGGAAGGCAGTGGTGAAAAATGCTGTATTGAAACAAAACGTCTATCATAATCAAGGAATCGACGATAATTAATGGTAAAACCGTTCAGGTAATGTGCTTAATAACCGCAGTGGTCTAATCTGTAGAAGTCCACAGTCCTTGTACTGACTTAAAACATGTGACAGGTGGTGATAACGCAAAATCCACTTGGGATACTTTTTATGAATTTCTTACAGAAATCTGTTTTTTTACCGTGGAGTACCTACAAGAAAAATTCGATATCATTTTGTATCTGATAGCGCTGCAAAATTACTTCATCACGATTTTCTTATGTCACCGTCTGGCATTGTGCAACAAACGAATGTTACACCAGTGAAATACGTCGTCTTCCTCTCCTTTTCTACTGTACCTTCTTCTTCCATCTTAAGAGTGGGGTGCTGAATTTACTTACGCTATTCTAAAACTGGCCTTTCCACCTGCTTCTGGTTCCCTACACGCCTTTCTACGCATAACATTCAGTATAACTTCAGTGTTCTACTACCTTGCATGCTATTTACATGTTGGCCCAGTTTAATTCATACCTACTTCTGCCGTACTCTCGGTTCTTCGGAACGTCATAAACGCACTTCTTATCAACGACCTACGGAATCTTATAAGTGCAGGTTCCATCATTTTTCCTTTGATTTTTCCCAATAACCCAAGTCAATCGTAAATGTCAGTAAAAGTAAAGGTAAAGGTCACCCCAAAACATGCCACAGGAGGCATGCAGAAGGAGTATAGGCATACCTATTCTAATTCTTAATCTCGGCGCTAGATGGGTATGGGTGGTCAGCGATACTCCCCAGCCGCTTTAGTCCCGGGAAACAGTTCCGGTAACCATTGTAGAGGAGGCTGGGTGGCCCCAGGGCCGGTCTGGGTGGGTATGGAGTAGAGAAAATCTCTTTCCCCCCCACCAGGCTTCGAACCCAATCCAAAATCTTGCATAAGCAAAATTTGAAAACACATTTTCACTAGAATAAGAGTCGTCTAAAGTCACACACTGGTATTTTGTAACAAAATTTTATTAAGCAACCACTGAACTGGAAAACTAGTCGAAGCTTGAAAACGTGCAACTCCATAATTTTCATAATACTTTATTGATATGTTACATTTTCGTGATACACTACAACACAATACAATACTATACTATACAAATTTCGGTCCCCACGTGGTGACCTTTCTTAAAAATCTGCTGTAGTTAGATCTACGTGACGTTTAGTTGTGTTGTGAAACACGTTGGAATGTGCACACATGACTCAGTCGAACAATCCAGTTTACTTAATTTATTGCCAGGATTAAGAATCTTCTTTTACATGTAAAAGTCATATTTCTTGATTCAATGAAATAGACAGACACTTGGCCCAATTCACTAGTGCCGAGGTCACAACTACTTAACAGACATCTGTGATGATATAGCAGCTACTGTGACGTACGTCAGGCCATGAAGTGCCGTGACTTCCTTAATTTACGAATCACTCGTGTTTATCACATAATCAATGTGTATTTGGTATTAGTTCAGGCCTTGCAACATTTTCTCCAAACTCAGAACGTATATGCGCCGCCTTTCATGTGTTTACATTTGCGCCTTGCTCTTGTATGTCTTATTCCAACGCCTCTCTTCAGCGTTTTTTTTCACTTTTATCAGACGCGCAGGCAAAGGGGGGCTGCCGGGCTGTATTCCCCCCATATCACACTTTTAAAAACTACAGATTTTGTAGACACGATGATAACAAACGTGTTACGTGACTTACCCTTCAGCCGAAATCAGCCACTGAAATCGGCTGATGACTGGTACATTGGAATTTTGAAAAATAAAACAAGAAACTCTGCAAGCCTTAAAAGAACTTAAAAAAACCAAGAACATGTGACCTTCCTTGTGATTTAAATTAGGTGAGTCACGCAACATGTAGTCGTATTTATATGCACATAAATGCGGTTGTAAACAATGTTATGTTACAGTTAAATTTATGGTATGATTTTTATAACATAGTTTTTAAAATCACACATAAAATATATATAGCTTCATGGTCCCCCACCCCCTCCAGTTAAAAATTCTGGGTGCGCGCCTGACTTTTACTCAAGTGTCCTCCAGTTCCTGCGCCCCTCCCCATTTTTTAATTTTTCACTCTTACTCTGGTGTTTCCAGCTTCTGCGTCCCCTTCCATTTTTCTCCCTCTACATCCCGGAAGCAACTTCAATCGCCAGCAACCTAACTGGTTCCTTTACCTTCCCGAGAATCAATCACAGCCCACACCATGTCCGAAATAATAACCTGTCGACCTGTTGCCTGGCATCCTCCTTGGACGGCTTAACCCTCGAAAATGGGAGTGACAGGCTGTCCTGAAACATAGTTAAACCACTACCCACTACGCTGCGTCACATCGCAGAACAGCAAAGGCTACAAAATGTGTATATTTTACACTTCATCATCGAACTTTACTCAGCATAAATCATATTACATTAGGCAGTCCGAGGGTAAGTTTTTTGTATAAGCTGAGTGCTACATAAACACATACTCCCTTACGTGACGTCTGCTTACTGTGGGGTACGAATATTTTGGTTATAAACGGTACAACAGCAGCCTCTCTGGTACAGCCTCTTTCAAATTCTGTCTTTTTTTTTACCACCACTATGAATCGGAGTAGTGCACCCAGTATAGTGATTGGCTAGTGAATGGACGAGGGAGGTTTTGCGTCGTCTGTAGCCACGGATTACGTCATATGATCTGCATAGACTATGGCTGGCGCAAGCCTAGATGCCGCAGTAGGCGATAAGAAATTTAATCGCCCCCTTCAACTAAAAACATATAAGTTCTCAAAACTACGTCACACCAAAATTCCAGATACTATGACGGAAACCACCATTGGGTCGTAATTCGTAAGACACTTTCATTTACATCGTTGCATAACATGTTTACCCGACGTTCAATTTAGTGGTCACAATATGAACAAAAGAGCGGCAGAAATTCAATTTCATTTCACAAATAACAAAATGATTGTAAAGTGTGCCGTCTCATGCTCTGTTCGCTTTTGCTGACGCGCCGACCCCCTACCAATTCAGAAATAATGAATCCTTGTAGTCAGGGCCGAATTCATGTAGGCCCGTGGTGCGCAAGCTTTTTTGTTTACCGCTGGCCAGCCCGACACGGGTGATATTTTGAAATGTCACAAAGGGTATTTAAAACATTATATTAATATATTAAATATATTAATATTATAGTTTACTAAAGGCCCCATGGGCCACTTAGGAAAGTGTCGAGGACCTCAAGGTAACACTGTGTAGTCCTCTTCTAATTGTTGCTATACTCACAGACTCGCAGGGTGTTTGAACGGAACAAGAAGTCACTGGGAAATGAAGTAAAATCTAGTGTTCAGATGTCCCATTTTAAAAGGCTTTCGGGCCCTGAATCACTGCATCACTGCGTCCAGATTAAACCTTTACGAGTCCGAGGCTTACTACACAGCGTGTAACAACAGTTTTAACACTCTACAACTCTATATTTTGCCGAATTATCAACACAGCCATGCTTCGGAATCTCAGCTAGTCTAGCTGTTTCCTTCATTTTATGGTACTTCGAAAGTTCATTACCGTGTTCACAAAAGTCCGCCAACTGTTCCTATCCTGAGCCGTATAAAGTCCGCGTCCTACCGTATTATTATTTTCCGTCTTAATAATATCAGTCCATCTACCTCTAAGTCTTACAAGCGGTCTAATTCCTTTAGGTTTCCCCACCAAAACCCTGTCCATTTCTTTTCTCCCGTATAAGTAACACATGCCCGGCAATCCTCTTTGTTTTGATCATCCGACAACCGTTTTGCCCAAAGAGTGAATTCACGTTTCGTGTGACGCCTCGCAATAAACAGTGATTATCTCCCTGTAACCGCATTAACCAGTTGGTCTTTGTACTGAAGACACACTGTGTTAGATTTGCGATGGAAATTGAATATAAATACAGTCGAACTCGGTTATAACGTCATGAAAGGACCTAAATATTTTGTCGTTATAAACGAGTGTCGTTATAACCGAGGAGTATAATATTATGATTAATAGTGGCGAATTAATTGGTACCACAGAATATCTGACGTTATAGGCGAGATGTCGTATAAACCAATGTCGTTATAACTGGGTTCGACTGTATAATGCAGGTTAGCTTCAGTCTTCAGCAGCCTTGCTTTAACTCCTTGGACGACGAATCAGACTATCACAAGGCATCCACATGCAACAGGAAAAACATATTAGACACTCCGGTACAAACATTTGCCAAGAGGGATTCCAACATGCAATCCCAGTCCTCTCAGAAATTAAAGGTCTTTTGCACATTACAAGCGTCACTGCAATAAATAATTTTTATATCATTCGTGACAAATACTGGGAGTAGCACTTTAAGAGCTGGGTTAAAATACCGGCGTGTTGTACAATTTTTCTGAAATTCAAAAGACAAATATCATTGGAAGTGGGAGTTTCTAAAAAGGAAAGAATATATAAAAGGTAAAGCTGTCCCTATGCACGTGATGAAGGTATACAGGGAAAGGAGAGGTATAGCTCTACTTATTCTTAAACTCGGCGCTTCATGGAGGTTTGTGGTCAGCATCACGCCCCGGTCCCTTTGCTTCCCGGAGAACAACCCCAGTACCCATTGAATTGTTTTCCCTACCAGGATGCGAACGCCGGACCGTCCCATCGTTAGGGTAATCCACCAACCAACCCGGCTAATCTTCGGCGCACGGCAGGTTGCAGCAGTAAAGTTACGGATTAGTCAAAAAACATTAAACACCAACAAATGCACAAAGATTTTTTTCGTCAATTATAACACACTACTACATGTTTCGACCCTGCTGGGTCAGCCGAGACCACAAAGAGTTCACGCCTCCATAAGCGGCGCAGTGCACATTCAACAGCACATTCTCGCTCAACTGTATAGTGCAATCTAGTGTAACGACAACGGAAAGTTTCTCCCTGAGGTTGACCCAGCAGGGTCGAAACATGTAGGAGTGTGTTATAATTGATGAAAAAACTCTTTGTGCATTTGTTGGTGTTTAATGTTTTTTGTATAATATAGTGCACGGACATGGAACACATTAAATTACAGATTAGTGTTCGGGATGTATTCTGTTCGAATCCCGGCCAGATTATGAACTGTTCTGATGAACAATCGAAGTTATTCCTTCCCAAATCTTTGCTGTCGAGCAACAGGACAGTACTTTGAAATAGACCCATTCCGCTTCCATACTCTCCTACATGTCATTCATGATCGTCTTGTCGTATCCGTCACCACACCATTTTCGCAGTTGGAACAGTATCGTTAAAACAGCCAGAAGCTTACTGGATACATTTTACGCCCATGTTGTCTACAGAATCCATGTAAAGATTTGACAGGTCGAGTGCATGTCGCAACTTCACGTTGCAGTTCTTGAAAGTGGATGTTTGTTCGGGATAAATGCATTTCAGCTTATTATGCACGTGAGTCGTTTGTTAGCACAATAATTTACATTTAATTTCTGTATGTGTGGAAGCACACAAAGTATGCCGAGTGTCATCAAGAGGCAACGAACGGTGAATGACACACGTAGCTTGTCGATTCACGGAACTTGCTAGAGAGTAAATATCACACATTATTTGAACCCAATTTACTGTAGAGACATAAATAAAACACTATTGGTGTGGCAGATATGTTTGTCAAAATTATACTTTTGTAGACAGGAAGTTATGAAAACAACTTACGATACCTACTTCCACTTACAGCCGTCCGTCTACACAATAATGTAATCTTTATATACCCAGTCCCCGGCTTAAGACCGTGGAAGCATGGTTTCGATGTCAGGGCAGTCCCTGTGGGATATGTGGTGAACAAAGTGGCACTGGTACGGGTACTTCGGTTCCGGCCTGTCACGTAACAATCCAATAACGCTCCGCATTCGTATTCATTCATCTACCATCGGCGCTATATGCAACTCGTATAATTCAGAGCAGTGGTCTTCAGAATCTTTTGTCCACGACCCAAAATCGTCAACCGCACTGCCCTCGCGACCCTCAACACCTCGGCAAATCGCGGCAGACTGACACTATCATGTAGTGTCGCATGATTCACCGTGTACCTGTCGATTAATTAGCCTTTAAAGACGAAATGTGTCTGTTTTATATAAGGACTCAGCACGTATCGCGCTGTAAACGCACTCCGTCTCGGTTACAAAAACAAATCACTTAATGCTGTATAGGGAAATAATCGCTGTTTGTTCTGAAATCCACACACACAACACATAAACGCAGTGTGAGCACCATGTAGAATTATTGGATGTTAAACTGGGTGGTACGTAAAGTTACCGCTAGGTTTTAAAAGCACTGCTGCGTTAAGGCATACACAGAAGTGGAGGCCTAGCTGAACGCATTCTTAACCTCGGCACTAGATGGAAGTAAGTGGTCAGCTCCACGTTCCTGGCCACTCTACGCCCAGGGAAAGACCCTTCGGTAGCTATTAAATTCTTGTAGGAGGCTGAGTGCACCCCAGAGACTGTGTAGACACTGGAGAAGAGAAGAATCTCTTGCCCTTGCCGAAAATGGACTAGCGATTAATAGGTCATCCAGCTCGTAACCTAAGCACTATGCAAGCGAGCTATTCGGCGAGTAGGAAACACTGAAAAAATAAATACATCACTGCCTATTTGGAAGCCCTATTCTAGCACTCGCGTGGACAGCTGAGCAACTCGATGAAACCAACTCAGTAACATTATCGAGATTCGAAATATTACTGATGCACAAATGTTCAGAACATCACAGCTGGGATCTGAGAGTAATGGCTAGAAGGTCACCCGGCCTAGTGTAAGGTATCGTCGCACAGGTCATAGAGAAGCTGAGGTGTCTTATCGAACACCCCATGGGTCAACTAGCCGCTAGAAAGATGCACGTACTACTCTGTTACAAAGAGGACTGCCTCAGGAATGGGCATTGGCCGCTAGGTATTCACTGTGCTACCGTGGAATTCAATCGCGACACAGGCAATGCAACGGGGTCCTTTAGAACCCGGCAGTTGCTCAGCTGGTCAAGAAGTTCGACATTTTTTAGGGGACCCAAATATCTCCTGAAGTCAATGTCACTGGATTTTACTCTGATTCAGTTTAATCCCATCCATTCGTCATAAGATAAATAGCAAACAAACTTATCTGTGTCTTACAGCCCTAAAACAAAGGAAGTTATATGCGTAACTAACTTCATGCAGCAGCCCAGTTTCAGCAGATAATGCTTCGTCAGCCGTTTAAGAAATCCTCGACCTTTTATGGATGCCGGAATTACTATAACGACTGAACCTAACGTGTCTACAAGAGACCACTAGATCATATCCTGGCCAGTATAATGCATTTCACACCACCACATACTTCATTATGAATATTTCAGTTTGATCATACTAACTACTCGCAGCTCTCCCAAGTAATGTGTTTCTTCCCTTTGGGGTTCCCGAATACGCATCTGTTGGTATTTCACTTCTCGCATGTGTGCAGCATCCCAATCCAGCTCATCATTCTTAATTCTACAACCCTAATAATATTCCTGCAAGAGCATACAGTAGGGAGGGGTATGTTCCGCAATTTTCGCTAGCCTGCTGCTCCTTCCTCTCTCTCTCTCTCTGTCTCTCTCTCTCTCCATCTAGTCCAAAGAGTATCTTCAGGACCCTGTGCCTGAACATCTTCTATGTCCTTATGCTACTTTCTCAGGGCTAATCAAGTTTATGCCCATGTAACGGCACATGAGATTATGATTTTTGTCACTGATGTACAAACCTGCAATGGTCTTCAGTGAATACATGTGCGAGGTGTGTGCTACGACGTTTATTTCTTGCAGCTCAGCCGTTACAAGGCAAAGCAGTGTTAGTCTGTATTTCGAGAAAAATTATGTAAGTGTTCAAGTACCCCTCCTGGCCGCACTATGGCCCTGGGGCCCACTCAGCTTCTAACAGAAATGAGTACGAAAGGTATCTTCTGCGGGGTAAAGGCGGCCGGTGACTAGGGCTGACAACCTTACCACCTTCATGTCTATAATTCTGGGATCCTCAACCTCCTGCAGCCCCAAGGGCCTGTCCAGGCCAGTAATGGGATAGCTTTTATACAGCATCACAACATTAACATGAGTTATATGACCAGGCAAAATGGTGTAGGTCATAGTTATCAATTTACCCCTCAGAACAGTGCGTATATCAAGGTATGTTGTAGGTCACTGATAATCCTATGGCGCGAGCAGGCAAGGAAGCGAAAGTCCTCCAAATTAAGAAAAAAATGGCTCACAGCACTTCGCCTTTCAGGGACTCAATATTCCATCTACAGTTTATCAGAAAACGCTTCCAATTCTTTCCTTGCAGACGGATAACAAATTTATCTACGCCTTGCAGCTCTAAAATAAACGAAGTTACAACGAACTCCCGATAGGGATAGCCTACTTAACCATCACATTGCGGCATTGAAGGTGGATGACTGAGCTGAAACGCGCCTGGAAGGAAATAAAAAACGTGATAAAATATAGATTGATAACTACACGATATAAAAGTCGAAAATTTAATGCTTGTTCCACAACAATGGGAGAGTGTGTAGTTTTATGCGTGATACTGTTACGGAATTTCTGCCGCACGGGAAAGATGCTCCTACCGCCTTACTCCCAGAGAAAGAAACCCCGAGGGAGCACGGGGGAACGGGGGGGGGGGGGTCTGGATGTTTTGGACAGGAGAAAGCTCTTGCCCCTGACAGCAATGTAACCACGATTCTTTGTCGTCCAGCCGATCCCTAGTCACTATATTGACTGAGCTATCCTGGCTCAGGTATGTAGCACTCGGCAGCTGAAAGCACACTGTAGGACTTAATGTGGGGGGATACAAAATTGCAGACGTGAATCTGTTATTGCAGGGGCAACCGTAACGTAACACAAGAAGATCACGGCGAATGATATTGTACGTCTCGGGAAATAAACAACGCTTGCATTTTCAAAACTGCTTCGGCATACTATTTCGACTTTGCGTGGGTAAGGGTTAGAAAATATTTCCTCATTTCAAATGTTTCCTCGGGCAACATGTTCCCCCAGAGCTACGGGTTGGGCGGGCCTGTTCTGTACCATGAGTCAGAAACACGGGAATGAAAGATTTTGGGATCTTCAAATGTATATTCATGACGCTCTATTACAAGAAAGTAAATACAGCTTAGAAAAATGAATGTTACAAAAGGAAATGTATAGTAATGAATACCCACAAACCACGGGTGCACAAATTCCGGGCTCCGCTCGCCAGGGCGACTGAATTTTGTGCGGTGGTGCCTAACATTTGTGCGCCCTCAACGTGAAACTTGCGTCACGTCACCTTCCTGGCGCCTCCATTAGAAAATGTATACCACTGCCACAAACAACAAATAAGTTGACGCAGAATATTGTGGAAATTGGTACGGATGCGAAAAAGTGTAAACAACTTGATTCACTCTTATTTGGACATACATTTACGACGGTAACGTCAGAATGTGGTAAAACGTGTACTATGCTTTACGACAATAAATATATTATCGTTATTTTTGATAAGATTGTACTTATATAAGCCCCCTTATTGACATAATATAATAGACCTGTGAAACATGTCTGCATCACAGCATGTGTTTTGACAGACAGGTGCTGGTGAAACACGAAGTACAGAACAGGAGAATAATTTAACTAATATAAGCACTCCATTTCAATTTAAAGCCTAATAGTTGAATTGTAATATTAATAGAAAATGAGACTCTTAGTGAAAAAACACACGTGTACTGTAAAGAGTCACCCTTGGTTGCTAAATACCCTGCCCTCGCAAGCGTTACTTTCCTGGAAAACACTGTACAAACTGGACTCGCAAAAACTGAACTTAGTCCCTTATACAAATGATACAGTTTGATTCTTAGGCACCAGCATTGTCACTTCCTCCCCATATCTTTGAGTTAAAATGATGTTTCTGACAATATTTTAATATGTATATGGTGTATGGTTTTGCAATGCAAATTAATAAATTTGCGTGCAAGATGTGCAATTCTAGTTTAAGTAGCCGAAGTGCAGACCATGACCAACAGAATAATAATGCAATACAACAAACAGTTGTTTACACTGTAATCTGCATTCATTATATTGCACTTGCACAATACAATAAAACAATTCATTACGTTGCGTTTACCTCCCTCACCCTCTCTTCCTCTACCTCCAGAGCCGGTTGTCTACCGTTTTTTCTTATGCTTATACTTCTACATCTTCTGTTCTCACATTTGTTTCTGTTTTCTTTAATTCGGCCTGAACTTGTAGGGGGTTGAGGTACAATCAAATGCTGTAAAAGGGAATAACCGCTCTGTGTTGCGAGGTGCCGCACAGTCCCCCAACTCATAACCATACGCACACACAGACCAGTCGGGTACAGATTTATCGCGCCTCGGACGGAGCCGTAAACACGAATGTGCGAATTTAGACTCGTGAATATGGTAGTACTCTGCAGGCCCGTTCAACCCCTCATATGGTGCGGGCTACTACAGCAGAATTTGGTCTGCAAGCAGGCAACAGACACACAATGAACAACGATAAGTATACGTGCAATTATGTGTACAAATATATACGTACAGGCCTAATTTTACCTGTGTATTTTTCTATACATATGTGGATTAAAAATATACTTATAATGATATCAAGCATTTGTACAGAAATCAATTCACAACCTACGCTAGCGTGTGTCTACTTTTAGCGTTATTTTTACAAAATGAATTATTAATGTAACTTTTATCGTCTTACGACAGGTCCACAGCCTCTTCCAAAGCGAGTTCTCCACACAGTGCGACCCAGTGCTTCCTCTTTCAATTTCCAGTATTATATATTTTCCTTAAGGTCATCCAGTAGCTGCTTACACCTTTTTCCTCGTCTTCCCATCACTTCTATCTTTCCCTCTAACTTTCCTTCAAGAACGCGTTCAGAAGGCAGTTCCTACACAAGATGTGACCAATCCAGTTAACCCCCTTTTCATTTTATTGCATGCAGAACATTCCTTTCCTCCTTGACTGAATGTAATACTTCTTCATTTCTCACACCATCGGTCCAACTGATCCTCTCCATCCTTCTCCAGCACCACATTTCAAAACTTCCCAGGCATTTCTGATCTACTTTCCGAAGTGTCCAGGTTTCAGCACCACACAAAGCTATGCTCCAAATGTAGCACTTTACTAGTTGCTCCCTTAAATTTAAGTGCAATTTGCTGGTAGAAGAAGGTCTCCATCTTGATGACTGCTACTTTTGCCAGAGCAATCCTGGGTTTAATTTCACGCGTACATCTTGCATCATTTGTAATCATGCTACCAACGCAGCTGAAATATGTCTCCCTAATCAACAGCTCATAAGTTGTCAAAATTCCTTCGGCGTTCTATCTCGACTTTGACAGGGAAAGGGTTAAAACACTTTCTCACTCCAAATGTCTTTACTTTATTTTACTTTACTTAACCATTTATTTGCCACCCTTTCTAAATAACGATGCAAAGTCCTGCCTTCCAGCAATATTGATATTTGCTAAACAGAAGCAATACAGTTCGCACAGTTATACTACATTTGTCACGCTGCCAACCCTGCTGACCGCGTATGTCCGAAAAATGCCGTCTCGACTAGTAAATAATTACGGACGTTTAGAATGTTCGTAGCGTCTGCAAATTCAGGTTCAAGCAATCTTGGACAGATTGACCCTGAAGATGAAGGATGGCATTACCATTCTTCGGAATGTGGGTGAAGATTTAGCATGCAACCAGGTGTAACATCCCAGAAAACTTAAACCGTCAAAGCGCATTCTGTTACGTCAGTTGTTACGTCGACACTACTGACGTCACTTGAGTCTGATAGTTGTTACCTTGACAACTCAAATCCGTTCACGTGCAGTTCGTTCTACAGAAGTTCCCTTGACGTTACGTGACGAGTGGAAAGGCATAAGCCCATTCCACAGGCGACAACTTCCCGTTTATTACAGACATTAACCCTTTAAAGACGAAGCGTATCTGTTTTATATAAGGACTCAGTGCCTACCGCGCTGTAAACACTCTCCACTTCGGTTATAAAAACCAATCTCTTAATGTTTTATAAGGCAAAAGTCGCTGTTTGTTCTGAGATCCGTACAAAACACATAAACGCAATGTGGGCATCACGTAGAATTTTCTAATGTTAAACCTGGTCGTATGTAAAGTTACCGCTAGGCTTTAAAAGGTTAATCCAATTTAGCAAAAGCTGATGGCCCTGTACGTACTAGCATCTTAGTCAGACCCACGTATTATTTTGCATGTATCGTTAAATTTCACAAAATCTTGTAGACTTAATGACATGTATGATGTGACATAGTCTTTTCTGGATGCGTCGTAAAAAATATGAAAGTTTAATTGGGTTTCATGTGATGTACGATTTTTAACTGACCGCTAGGCACTAAACAGTAAAATCGCTGCACAAACTTTAGTACAGACACCGAAAAAAATTTTGAACAAAACATGTAAGTCTTTTCTTATCATCAACCACTGCACAATGATTATTATTTTTCAGTGGTTGGTGATAATAGAAAACTTACATGTAAATTAACTGCACGGAATGTGTACAATATTAAGTATTCAACAAAATATTTTCAGTAGTTTGGAGCACAAAACACATATACAGACAGGCAGACACTATGTCCTCGTAATATGTACATTTATCCACTAAGAACACAAGGCCATGACCTATGTTGGTCAACTCCCATCTGCAAAATATCCATTGTTACTGAAGCAGTAACACTCAGTAGTCTTAGGCACGACATTTACATTTGTCCAGTACGTAATCTAACTTGCCGGACGACGGAGATGCAATGATCCCCCCGTTCAGTCGATCGTTCATTTACAGAACTTCGTTCAAACAGTGCACGAAAATAACAGGTTTATAAAATTTGCGGTTTTCATGGTAGTGAAGATTCATTTTGTGGGGCTCTGGGATTTCACACCTTGTAGTCTGGTAGGTGGGTACCAAAGTTTCGAAGACACATCAGGAAAGGGGACTACTGATTTCGAAGCATTATGTTCCTCGAAATTTCAATACCCACCCACAATATTGCCGTGTACCATAAATAGTGCATCTAGTTCTGAGTTGTACTGCCTTTAATTGGTACAGTAAGAAGGGGTGGGGTTATTGTGTGGTGTTCAGACTTCAAAACTGAAAGGTGACAACATTCATTGTTATCCAGACAACCTTCAGTAAGGACAAAGTCATGAAAAGATATTAAATTTGTAACAAATATCCCTGACGATAATATCCGTAACGTCATTCTGACTGCACGATAATTACACGGCACTTTATCTGGATTCTTTTATATGGACGTAGATCTTAGGTCTCTTTCCCTAAAGAGAAGCGTTGAGAACGGCCTGCATGCAAGGGAGGTGAAGGAACTGAAGGAAGAAGTGCATTTGTATGTGCCGAATAACTTGTAATGTATCGAATATTATTAATGTGATAAATCAAGGAGAATGAGTTCAACAGGACATGTAGCACGCATGCGGTAGATGGCAAATGTTACAACATTTTAGTGGGAAAGCATGCAAGGAAAATACCACTTGGGACAGCTGGTCGTAGATGGGAGGATATGTTAAAATTGAGCGTAAAAGAAACAGTTTGTGACAGGGCGGATTGCATTGGATTCATTTGGCTGAGAATAGGGTACAGTGCCGGAAGGATTTTGTGAGTACGGTAATGAACCTCGGACTGCACAAAAGACGGGAAATTTCTTGACTAGCTGAGTGACTACCAGCATATCGAGGACTCCTCCTCGGACTTTAACCCGTTAAAGACGAAGTGTATCTGTTTTATATAAGGACTCAGTGCGTACCGCGCTGTAAACACTCTCCATTTCGGTTATAAAAACCAGTCTCTTAATGTTTTATAAGGCAAAAGTTGCTGTTTGTTCTGAGATCCGTACAAAACACATAAACGCAATGTGGGCACCACGTATAATTTTTTAATGTTAAACCTGGTGGTATGTAAAGTTACCGCTAGGCTTTAAAGGGTTAATATTGTACTTTTAATGTGCGTGTGGGCACTTTGGATGAACAATTACGCAATGGTAGACGCAGAGTGTCCCTGATAGTGGCATGTTTATCGCACACAGCCTGCATCCGCCTGAACATCCCATGACATTTTTTTTGTTATTAAACCAAACAGTTCACACACAACATGTACAATCGCACAGTGTTTATAAATCGCACAGTGTTTATAAATCATCCGACATGTTTCGGTGCCACAGCACCATCCTCAGGGAGTTAACATATAGGAGGATTTATAATTTGTGGCCGTTCGCTTGCTGGAATTATGGATTCGAATCCCGCTGGTGGCATGGATGTCTGTCTGTTGTGAGCCTTGTGTCTTGTCAGGTAGAGGTCTCTGCGAAGGGCTGATCATTCGCCCAGAGGAGTCCTACCGAGCGTGGTGTGTCTAAAATGAGTGTGATCGTGAAGCCTCGATAACGAGGAGGCACTGGCCCACTACGGGCTGTTGCGCCATTGGGGGGGGGGGGGGGGGGGTGGGGAATACGACTGTCTACGCTGTGTGCATTTGTTGGCGTAATAATAAGAAATAAAAATTGGATTAAAATGCACGGAATAAACAATTTCAAAATGTTACGGCGGATTCCGCACGCAGAAACACGGTAAACGGGGTACTCTGTACATTGCTAGTAGGAAACGCACGCAGACCAGATTAGAACGGTAAAGAAATCCCACAACAGCTTTCTGGATTTCTTGAGGTACTGCAGTTGAATAATCACATTCTGTAAGCTGCAGCCACGGTTTCATTTGTGTTGTTAAAGATGTTTTCGCTCTCTGAGTGGCTTCTGACTAGAACAGGGATGCACAAATCCCGGGCACACGGTCGCCCAGGCGACTAAATTTTGTACAGTGGTGTCTAACAGTTTCAGCGTAATTACTGCATTTTTTTTCACTTACATATAAAAACGGGTTACACCCAGCAGAAAGCGCCAGATAACAGTGACGTTCACAGGTCACTCTAGAATCGTGGGTCATCAGTAGGGACCTTGCTTCATGTCACCCTTCTGGCGCCTAGAAAATTTAGAGGACACCTGGACTAGAACCTCGAATTTTAAAAGTACAGTAGGTTTTCCAGCTAGCCCCTGCCGGTCACATATAGCTCTGCCGTTACGTCTTACTGGGTCCGCTCTGATGCAACTGACATTAAGAGACCGCCACAAAAATTAACCCTTTAAAGACGAAGCGTGTCTGTTTTATATAAAGACTCAGTGCGTACCGCGCAGTAAACACTCTCCGCTTCGGTTATAAAAACCAATCTCTTAATGTTTTATAAGGCAAAAGTTGCTGTTTGTTCTGAGATCCGTACAAAACACATAAATGCAATGTGGGCACCACGTAGAATTTTCTAATGTTTAACCCGGTGGTACGTAAAGTTACCGCTAGGCTTTAAAAGGTTAATCTAGTACCTCGAAACGAGTCACGTTCGCTCCTTTCCAGTCGCAATGTCCAGCATGGACTAGTCGGTCTGTAAACGGAAACGAAAAAGTTCGGAAAATCATGCCCAGCTTAATAATTCGGGCGCATTATCATACAAACGCACAACTAATTAACAGGGCGCACGAACTTCTTCCACCTGTCAGCATACCAGTTTATCTATATATGTATTTTCCTCATCTTTAGCAGCACTGAGAACAAATAAGTAAGAGTCCAGGTTCTCACAGCGGTGCTGTAGATGATCCCAGCCTTCTGGGATATGCAGCCCTGTAGACTGGTGTATACGTACCAACGTTTCGGAAGTGCTTCCTCCCTCCATCTTCAGGAGGGTCCAACAACAGCAAACGTTGGTACAGTACCTATACACCAATCTACACGGTGTCATATCCCAAAAGACTAGAACTTTCATACTACCAGCTAGTAGTATGTTTTCCCAGTGGTAAACATCTGTCCCTAGTATCGTCCTTGAATGACGGACATACCGTTCTCCGGAGTGAATTTTTCGTCTTTGGGAAGAAAGTGAAGTCAGGTCTAGGTTTGGAGAGGAAGATAGGGGGGCGGAAGAAAAACTCACGTTTTAGTGAAAAAAAACCTTGAGTTGAAATTTTTTGGCAAAAAGAGTATCCCAAGAACACAATCACTTCGCATTCCGACTGCCAACTGAGACGAGACCGGACGAACCTTGTACTGGGAACAGAAAAACAGATCCGGGGTTTCAGGTTCTCACAGCGGTGTTAGTAGACATCCAAGTCTTCTGGGATACGACGCCATGTGCACTAGTATATACGTACCAACGCTTCGGTGGAGCTTGCTACTTCCATCTTCAAAGTAGTCAAAGAAGAGTGGGCTTGTTTCTCCTGTCTTCAGGGTAGTCCATTAACACTCCCATGAAGAGTTCATTCATGGACTATCCTGAAGACGAAGGCAGAAAACTCCTCCGAAACGTTGGTACCTCTATAGCAGTCCGTATGACATCATATCCCAGACGACAAGAATATTCAGTAAAAGAAAAAATGTCAAAAAATGCCACTTTCTGAACTTTTCCGTTTTATGGCAACCAACTGCCACAGTGTTTAGTACAGCAGTGTTAACTGGCGGCGTAAACTTTCAGCAACCAGTATTCCTGATACGGTAAAAATCGTCTTCATTAGCTTCTCGTGACAGTGGCTGGCAGATAATTGTTTACGTCCAGTACGTCCAATGGCAAAAGAGAATTCTATCAACAAGGAAGAGGTAGCCTACTTGCTTTCTGAACGCGTTGTATGTCACCAAATTTGGGGCAAAATTCTATGTTACCGGTACATTTTAGTTTTAAACATAAATTATAGTCAAAATCCATTCACACAGACCGAAGCCATTATATGACAAGATTCTTAGACATTTTCGTATTTCGAAACGCGTCTAAAATTACTGCCGGTTTATTTTCATTTATTTTATTTATAATTTATTTAACTATGTCATCAGTAACGCTGACAATAAGCGTATAACATCGAATTATTAGATGGCAGTAAAATATGAACTTGAACGGATAAAGAATGAAGGGGTCGTGGCTCAATTTAAGGTAAAGGTGAAGGTCAACTCATGACATGCCTATGCAGGCACAGAGGGAAGGTGGAGGTACAGCTCTGATCCATTCACAATCCGGCACTAGATGGAGATAGGCAGTCAGCACAACGCTCACGCCGCTTTACCCCCTGGAAAGACCGGGTACCCCTTGTACAGAACACTCAATTTAAGGTATTCTTCCGGAATTTGTCCAGTTGTACTGAAAAGTACTAAGAAATACCTCAGCTAAGACAGTCTATATCCTAACCAAGATTCGAACGTCGCTCCTCCCAAATACAACTCATAACCTTTTCCGCTTGAGCAAA
The DNA here is from genome assembly GCA_013340265.1 of Coptotermes formosanus. Lineage (NCBI taxonomy): Eukaryota > Metazoa > Arthropoda > Insecta > Blattodea > Rhinotermitidae > Coptotermes > Coptotermes formosanus. The sequence goes on along the minus strand of BLKM01000389.1, from coordinate 2,904,477 downwards.
TGCTTTTAGCCATCTGTTCGTCACAAATATTTTGCTGCTGTGTCAGCGACATCCCACGTGCTTTCAGAGTAATTACTATCATCAAACACTGGAAGAGACGTTCATTCAGACTGTCAATACGCTCTCATTATGCAATATTTGTTTGGCAGACAAGCAAATGTGTTCTGACAACGTGTCAGGGTACTAATTGATGTAAGTCCTAATATCAAAACACTGGAGGCATTTACTAATCATAAGGCCAAACTTCTTATGTTTTGCTACTGTGTTTGATTTACGTACATTTGCTTGTTCGGTAATTGTGTGTCGGTTTCGTAACGAATATCAGCAGTTCTCACACTTCTTATATCCGTGGACCGGTAAGACTGTAATCTGTTTCGCGAAGGCCAAGCCCTTAACCGCAATGGTTTCCAAACCTTTTCGGCTCTGCGAGTACCTGGAGGTCACGGTGCTCTCTGCGGACCACCGCGAAAATCTGATGTCATGCCATCATTTGAGTTACGGACAACATTACTAATGGAAAATATGTCACATCATATATGATGACTCTTTTATAGTGTCAGTGAGCAAGGTAACTGTCACGGGATGCGCCGGCGGATACAGGTTTTGTATGAGACAAAGTTACAACGCTAAGGGACACCATAAAAGAGACACTCTGTATGACGAGCTAAATTGGATGGACGGATTCTACAATACAGAATGACCACACAATACCATTCCTATTGTAAAAAATCATTACGTGGTTACCAAAATAGATCTAAGTATTCAGTTTTTTGCAAATTATTTCGTAACTCAAGCAGTTTAAGTGAGTTAAGGAACAATTTACACAAGACTGCACATTTCTGTTACGATTACCAGGGTCGTCGAGACTGGGTTCGGGCCCAAGTGGAAAAATATTTTTCGGCCCCCCCCCAAGCGGGGGGCGGAATGGCAGGGGAAATAAAGCACAGAGCGTCTTACGCAAGATGGCCACTGGCCACAAGTGCCGTCAACGCGACAAATCACTGCCTCATTACGTCTGACACTATCGAGAAGACAAAAACAGATGCAATATATTCGGGCCACGGGCCCGCTTCCGGAGCGCCGGGCCCCCGGTAATTTGTACCGGCTTCACCCCCGTCTTGTCGGCACTGATGATTACCATGTAATAACTTTTTACAATGTGAACAGGACTTCGTGGACACCCTCTACGAGACAATGAGAGAAAAATGCAAAATTGAGAACACTGTATCCGTGAAGTTTAATTTCCTGCGGATTGGGAAAGACATCCGTTAGTAGGTTTCAGTAGCCGGAACACCTCACTCAACATCGCGGAACACTTTGGAACACAACAGTTCTGCGTGAGCATTCCGTGGGAAGCACCGCTGTTGCAGTGAAAAAGAATAGCCAGGTCTAAACACAGTTCGCTTGCGATATAAAAGTTAATGCCCTATGCCGTGCCAAAACATGTATGTTTGTTTGTTTGTTTGTAGTCCTTACCTCTTCTACCTGCTTGTTCACAGCAGGTGTCAAGGTTTTTTTATTTTTCACTTGATCACACTCAGACACACATCACAGTCGGTAGGACTCCTCTGGACGAGGGATCGGCCCGTTGCAGAGACCTCTACCTGACAACACAAACACTGTACAAGAGACAAACATCCATGCCCCCGGTGGGATTCGAACCCACGATCCTAGCAAGCGCTGGGCCGCAGACCTACGCCTTAGACTGCGCGGCCACTGGGACCGGCACCAAAACATACGTCATGATTAACTATATTGCACTTTCCCAATTAAGAACTACACATTACTGAATATGAAATGTATAATGCATGTACTGATAACACAGTTCATCAGGTTAGAGTAACATATAAGGACACTAACTTTTAAATTAATTCTGGTACATTGATTCTAAATTTACATGCAAAAGCATTGAACCACTTTATAGTCATAAAGAAATGTCATTATTGTTCACAAACATGTTGAACCCTTTAAAGCCCAGCGGTTACGTTACTAACCAGCTGGTTTAACATTCAAAAACTCTACACGGCGCTCGCATTGCGTTTATGTGTTTTGTATGGATCTCAGAAAAAACCTTTACCTTGTAAAACATTAACTGATCGGTTTTTCACGACCGAAATGGACAGCGTTTACTGCGCGTTGCGCACTGAGGCCTTATATAAAGAGACACATTTCGTATTCAAAGGGTTAAAAATAGGCATCGTTCGTGAATATGGACAAAACTGGACAGTGCATATCATGTGACAGTGTGAGCAAATGGCATCTCCTTAGTCAATAAAAGTTTATTCTCATTTAAACAGCGACATTATTTCAAGCTACGTTAAGACGTTATGCGTACGTTCGTATGTCCTACAAACAAATAAAAATTGAGGATAAGAAGACAATATTTGGACACTCATTTTTGTAATCGTTGTACCAGATTTAGCCAAAACCAGTTTATACCGTTAATATTATCGAAAAATACGTGCATTTTGCATAATAGGAGAGTGTTTAGGATTGACTGTGTATGTTGTGGCTTTCGCACGCCGTTTCCGTGAACGCCCACGTACACGTACTTTCGATGGTCATGTGAAGAATACAGGTGTGACTTAATTGCGGGTGTTAACACAACAGAGATCAGAGTCAGGACGAAGGAGGGAGGGGGGGGGGGCAATGTACGAACATAATAAAGAGAGTGGGGAAAGAGAGGAGATGAAGGATAAGGATGACAAAGGAATAAATTCGCGTTAGCTTTAAGCTGCCCTTTTCCATTAGTGACTGAAAAATAGACTTCACTGTGTACTAACGCATGTGTTTTTTTTAGAAGGGCCCCGCAGCAGACGCTACGGACGCATCGCAACCTTAAGGCTTCTTGTGCAACCCTACGATGAAGATGAAGATAATTACTATTTTTTGTCTTTTTCCAATTAATGCAGCACCAGTGGAATGAAAGTGACAGGGGAAGACCGAAGTATTCGGGGGAAAAACCTGTCCCATTGCCACCTTGTCCACCACAAATCCCACATGGACTGACCCGGGATCGAACCCGGTCCTCCGCTGTGGGAGGCCGGCCACTAACGGCCTGAGCCATGGCACGGCGGTGTACTTACGCATGTTACCCTTTTACACACTGACTCCAAACTGCTGTTACACGCTTGTAATTCCACCACGCGTTTTATTCAAGCCATAATTTCCTGCACATCACCAAATGGCACTTCACCTAGATTAACGTTTTACCCACGATGGAGGAAAAAGCTCCGGTCACTGTATTTAGTTAATCGGACCTTTGGACTCACGATTACGTCATTTTAAGGTTTTTTTTCCTACACACTTATTGCAAGAATACGTGCCGCTCTTGCCTTGTTGCCCCAGCTGCTGGTCTTCATTTCTATTGAAAACATTACGTATCACATAACCTTCACAGTAGACTAGTTTCGTAACTAATGTGTATACAGTGCCATTAAGTATCTCATTATTGTGTTTTGCTACTTTTTGGGGACAACTGATTCAATTGAAGAGAGTTTAGGAGAAAGAACTAGCTCCATTAACATGTTGTTGAAACCAGTTTTGTCTTCATTAGATTCACGTGAACCGGTTTTAACCGGCTGCAGCTGGTTGTTGTTACAAAGCATTTGAACAAAATTGCGGGCCGCCCAGAACACGCGACATTATGAATTACACACAGCCCTCTAGAACGATATTTGCAAAAGTGGCAGCCGCTTCCCTCAGAGGGCCGTAAAACTTTTTCTGGTGCCGTCGAAATCTCAGTTAAAAAACGGGATTAATTTTTACTCTCAATAAATAAACAACAAATGGGCCTGACATAATACCAATTTTATGTGAAACACAACCGAATGTACATTAACTTTTTCCAAATGTATTTCCCTATAAAGCAGACTGGTATCTGACAAAAAAAATACACGCTCCATTAAGAAATGCGTTAGATTTCATATACTTTACGAAATAACAAGGTGCCTGTTTCGCTTTTTGAAATCATGTGGATTGAAACAAAGGGCCCATAAGAGAAAACGAGTCTTCCCTCTATCATTTCAGGCCGGCATATCACACTAATTTCCTGCCCCCATTCGCCCACTTTAAAATCTACCATCTTCATCACAAGCGTTAATGTAAAGCGCGGAAGGCAAAGTCACTTGACGTTCTCACATCGGTTTTCTTGAAGCTTCAGGTGTCCTGGGACTCCTACGTTGCGTCCACTGATAAACAGTTAGTCCTACCGACGTTTCGAAGGAAGGTAATGCCTTCATTGTCAGGTTCAAGTGATCCAAGGCTCTTTGTTCTTCAGCGACCAATCGTCGAAGACTATTCTTAGACTTCTTAACCCTGAAGATGTAGGCAGTAGGATCCTTGGAAATGTCGGTAGCTATTTACCAGTCGACACGGTGTGACATGCCAGGGAACTCAGATCTTCGTTCACATATATTACTTGGGTAATAAACGTTCAGTTCTATAAAGAAAAATCAATTCTTGGGGAAACTTTTATTATAAATTCTGTGAAAATAATCACACACAACTAGCTGGTACAGACATAGACATACTTTAGTTCTACCCTGACTGACAGCTGGTCCAATGTTCCGTAAGTTTCCATATTCCATTCATAATATTTTCGGTTGGGTTTTAAATCAAACTTACACCGCTTCTGTCCTTGACTGACATTCATTCCTGAGGAAGTTTACATCAAGAGTATGCGCACGTTATAGCCGATGGTCCCCGTTTGAATATTTCTGACCAGTCTAAACCTTTCTTCCCACTCATGCAGCTGTCTCCATACTTAACTGCCATTCTGCTGTAAATGTCACTAGTTTTCACACCCTCTGACTACAAACATCGGGTTACAGATCGCTGTTTTCCTTTGCTGCAGTCTGTCTGTACAGAAGCCATGCTGAACCTGTCACACTACATTACACAAAAGACAATGAATACCAACTAGGTGCTCATGCGGGAAAGTTCACATTGTCTGTGTCCGCTGCCAAGGTTCTGATCGCTTTAACTGTCGTGTACAAATATGTTACACAACAATGACTTAACGGTAAGAACCTTGTAAGAAATCATACAATAGTACGTGTGATTAGTCTCCTACACAAAAGCGGGCTTCCATTTGGATTATCCACAATGCTAACGCGTGACCTGTAAATGACGAAAGATATGCTAACAAAAAGTTATGTGCTCTGAAATACAGTAAAGAAAAAAGAACAATTGACCATAAAATAATAAAATAATAAAAAGTGAACATAATGTTAAACGCAAGGAAGAATTTGGTGATATTTAGAGTTCCTATGGTGGTGACTAAAGTGCGTGGTCTTGTCGAAATTTGTCGTTTCGGAGTAACCTGCTGCCTCAATCTTCCTGGAAGTTCGATGCAAAGGGTTCCTCCAAAATTATGGTAAATTTCTAACAAGCTAAGCGCTGTTACATCCCAGAAGTCGTCAGGAGGGTGCTGTCTGTAAATGTTCAAATTATGGTAAATTTCTAACAAGCTAAGCGCTGTTACGTCCCAGAAGTCGTCAGGAGGGTGCTGTCTGTAAATGTTCAAATTTAGATACCGCCATGCAGCAGCAGGTGTGGAATTACGTACACTTGTCCAAACTGGAGATCCCAAACCTGCACTTTTCGTTAACATGTTTTCCCTTCAACTCTCTTGCTTTCATATCTGTAGTCACACTTAACGACGCTGTCAGTAACTCAGATGATATAACGTCAAATAGTAAAATGCTTAGTAAGTAATAAATTGGAAAGGCTGCGGAAGGAGGCGGTCGTTGCCTAAACTGAAGCACTAAGCAGCAGTTAAGTGCAACCGAGGATAACCACGAATACCCCCGGTGCCCCGGCTTAGATTCGAACCCGGCACACCTCGAATATAGTCAGAAATATTACAATTTGAGACACCTTGTCTGGCCTTCAAACGAACAGCCTATCCTCAGGATAGTTTTTTCGGGGGTGGGGGAGGATTTACTGCCATAACGAGCTTGATCGAATGTACGCTTTTGTTGGTGTTGAATTTGAGTACAATGATATCAAGGATGCTTTGTTTGTGCGGTTGTTTGAATACGCTATTTCAGCAGCATCCATTGCCCAGTTAAACTCATTTATGAGCGATTGCAGTCAGTTAACCCTTTGAAGAATAAAATTAATCTACATTTTATACAAATATTACATTTCGGACAACACAGAGGACAGCGAGCTTCGATTAGAAAGACGGATGCTACGTAGGGAAACAACTGCTGTTCATTGCAGGAATCATATGAAACAGACAGATGTACTATGTGCACACATTTCGAGTTTTTAGTGTTAAACTTGGCGGTACATACTCTAACCACTGCACTTTAAAGCAGTGGTTACATCCTGTGGCCCTCGAGCCACTTTCCTAAGCAGCCTGTGGAGCCTTTAGTAACTATAATATTAACACATTGAATAAATCTAATATAAATTTCAGTAACGTTTGCTTCGTGTGGCATGGAGTTCCATGGATCGCCACCAGATGGCAGGAAAAAAGAACTATGAGAACGGAGTTCCATAGATGTCCACTAGATGTCAGGAGACGCAAATAAACAGGCCTATGAAAACGCTTGCGAGTGTAATCACAAACTTTGAATGTGGTAACAGTGGACATTTTTGGTCTTTCGATATTTATGCTGTTAGGTAAATGATATGTATATGGAGTCAAGCGTGAATGAAGGTAATACAACACAACCACGAAATTCCAGTGTCTTAAATGTGGTAATATTGGAATGCAACAGCAGTTATATGCTGTAATTCATATACAGCTGCACGTAACATAACACTACAGCATTTCAGTGTCACAATACTGTAGCAATTGATGCACTCATTCCAATATAACATGCCTAATGCTCTCATGCTGTATAACTGCACATACTATAGCATTTCAGTGTGACAATGCTGCAGCAATTGATGCGCTCATTCTAATATAACATGCCTAATGCTCTCATGCTATCTATATAAAAATTCAGTAATGCGAAGGTATGTCACGCTTGGAGTTCCATGGGCCCCTGCCAGATGGCAGGACAACTACGAGAATGTTCGAGTTTCACAGACCGCCACTAGATGTCAGGAGACGTAAATACAGAGAACTGTTTTCTGCGTGGTACGATCTCAGCCTTAATATGATTCAGCTTTATTTACATGTTTTGTATGTATCTCGGAATAAACCGCGATTCTTTCCCCATACAGCATTAAATGATTCAATTTAAAACCCTGTCGGGGTGTGTTTACTGCGCGGTACGGACTGAGCCTGTAATATAATTCAGCTTTATTTACGGGGTTTTTACGGATGTCGGAACAAAAAACGACTACTTTCCTATGCAGCATTAACTGATCGATTTTTAAAACCGAGACGGAGAGTGTTTACTGCGCGGTACGACCTTAGCCTGTAATATATAATTCAGCATAATCTCAGTCTTTAAATGGTTAATCACAAAGATATAAAACAGCAAAGCAATATACGTAAACAATGTTCTCTTTGGTGTAACTTATGATTTAAGGTCGTGCAATTGCTCAGGCAGTTAGCCGCCCGCCTCCTAAGCCGCAGGCACGTGTTTGATCCCGGGTCAGTCCACGTGGGATTTGTGGTGGACAAAGTGGCACTGGGACAGGGTTTCCCCCACTATTTCGGTCTTACCCAGTCAATTTCATTCCGTCGGCGCTCAATTACCAGGAAAGTACATCATCATCAACAACAACAACAACAACAATAATAATAATAATAATAATAATAATAATAATAAGCTTCATCATGCGGTTGCACAAGAAGCCTTAACGTTGCGTTGCGTCCGTAGCCTCTGCTGCAGGGTTCTTCTCCACAAAAAACTTAAATCACGGTACGGGGTTTTATGTTGTGGCTTCTCCTTCAAATGCTTCAACCTTTTGCCCTCAGCAAGCAGTCAGCCCATCTTATATACACCGTAACGCTGTCAGTGTCTGTCACACACCCACATTGAAGTTTCATGGACTGTCACCAAATGACAGGAAAAGACAAGACATAGAATTTAGTTCGACGGACGCGCGATGGTATGTAACAGACACGACTAACTGGGGTTGCCACTTTAACTACGTAAAGATTCGCCGGGCACTAATGCGACAGTATAATATATATACGTACACATCATTCGGGTTTTCCCCATAACTGCGGGCACCACTACGATATTGTAAAACACAGGCATATACATTCTTCAGGTTTCCACGGCAACTACTTAAATGTGCGTGCCTTGCCTGCCCGGATCGCGGGGTTTCCACAGTAACTGCGTACATGAAGTGTTCCTTGCCCCCACGAGTCGCGAGGTTTCAAATGTAACTAAGTAAATGGGTGTGTCTTCCCTGCTCGGGCCGCGGGGTTTCCACAGTAACCGCGTACATGAAGTGTGCCTTGCCCCCACGGGTTGCTGGGATTCCACGGTAAATACGTAAATGTGTATCCCTATACTGCCCGGGTCGCCGGGCACCAGCATACTAGTTAATATTATATTTCAAGAACGATTTGAGACACTTCGCCAAATCACTCATGTCTGAGTGGTCAGCGGTTAAAACGTAGCTCCGGCTCCGTTGCTGCAAACAGTTAAGTGGAAACCACTCACTGTGGCAGCTCAATACTGTAGTTCCCAAGATGTACACGCAGCCTGAATGTCAGATTAAAAGAAACAGAACGATAAATTCCGGGAGCATTTGCAACGCTTATCCTCCGGCAAAAGGAGCTGAGGGCGGGCAATATAGCATCTAGATACTGGGCAATTTCCCACACCATGAAGGCGTATAGAGGAGATGAAATACAGCTCCACACACTCTTAATCTTGGCACCAGATAGCAGTCAGTGGTGAGCTCCATGCACCCGTCGTTTTACCCCCGACGAAACAGCTGCCCGTACCTCCTGGGTAGGAGACTGGTTAGACTCCAGAAACAGGCTGGACGCTTTGCAGAAGAGGAAAGTATCCCCTTTCTGTCGGGAATCAAACCAGTGTTCGTAGATCGTTCGGTCTGTAGCCTAGTCACTACACCAACCCAATTATCCCGGCTCCACAAAATAAGAAAGACAGTCTGAAGTAATAGGAGGTTATATAAGACAGAAAGTAAATTGGGGCGCAAGAGGAAAAAGTTAATGGGTCACGTAATCGAGCTATCCCGAAAAAGGGCCTCAACCAGGTTCCCTGCAGGCGTAATTGACAAGTATGCGTGGAATTTGCGATGCAGGGCGTGGATATGCAGACAAAATGGGCTTATCATGTGGCGAGAGAAAGCTGAGTCGCAGAAGGAAGTCCAGTAAGTAATCTACGTATCAGTACTACTGCACTGCAGTCGGGCATCGTCCACAGCCCGAGTACAATACAACGTTACAGAATACGATGTGTCGGGTATTTGTTGTCTCTGTCCTCCTCAGGTAAAAATGGAGAAAGAAGCTTATTTATTTGGACCCATTAAATAATGCTAACCTTCCTCAGTATGAAAAGTAGTGTTCCCACCCTTTCTTCAATGGAAAACCACCTAAAACAATTTCTAAATATCTCTAGGAACCGCCAGCTACAAAAACGTTTAGAGTCCAGAAAAAGTTCATAAGGGGGAACGCAATTCAATTAATGCTAAACTGTTGTCAAGAAAATGTATGTTTCCTTTCGCAGTTCTTCTACCTACTGGTTCACATGGGTGTAGAGGGTTTTTGTTTTCACTTGATCACACTCAGACACACATCACAGTCGGTAGGACTCCTCTGGAAGAGGGATCGGCCCGTCGCTGAGACCTCTACCTGACAACACAAACACTCACAAAAGACAAACATCCATGCCCCCGGTGGGATTTGAACCCACGATCCCAGCAAGCGCTCAGCCACAGACCTACGCCTTAGACCGCGCGGCTACTGGCATCGGCGAAAACTCACTTGTAAACAGCTCACATATATAAGTAAACTTACATTGCAAGAAAAAATTGAAGGAGCTTTCCTGCCCTTGGAGGGATATATGGAATTTTTCACAGTATTTAAAAATTTCAAAATTGTTATTAATTTGTACTACGATTTATCGAGGAACCCCTAACCATGTTCCGCGGAACCGTGGTACGGAAACATTAAGCTACAGCAACAATCCGGCGAAACTGTGAAGTTCACAGCTCAGTTCAGTTTATTTACAATGTTTACAGTGCAGAGGGGTTTGCCATGTTGTAACATTATGAAGTACAAAATGGCATGCCCCTACCCAAATGTGTATACTATATAGGCATATATATATATACACATACACATTTATACATACAGGTACATATATTTATACATACGTGTGTGTGTGTGTGTGTGTGTGTGATCAATTATTCTACTCTACCTTACTCTACCATGCAAGCAAACAAGAACGCAAAAAAAAGATAAAAAGGATTTTCTACAGCATTATAATAGACTAGTGGAACATGTGCAAATTAGGCGGAATAAAGTGAATTCGATAGACGAACCTACAATATATTTTTTTCCAGATATAAAAATTGCTTGGTCCCTAACCTTCCAGTAAAAATATTACTGAAAAATACTATGCTTTTGGATGTTTCTGAGGAACTTGTTGTCTTCATCATCTACCCTGAAGATGCAGGCAACAGGCTAATCCCAAATGTCGGTAAACCTATACCACACCATACGACAGTGAGATTTCAAGTCCAAGAAATGTGCTCCGTTTCTCAGTTTACTGCAGTTGTAGTTTATATCACTGCGGTCCGCGCCCTTGACATTGACACGCAGGATAAGTTCCGGAAGATAGCCGCCGGCTCGCTGTGTGTACGAGCTGACCTTCACTCGCGTTCATTGTAGTAATCAACGCAAGTGCTACCTACCTATATGTTGCTGTCAGCAAAGTTTAGAGTTCGTAGATACGCGTACAAAAGTTTTCTTGGAATACCAGAAAGAAAACCCAGACGCAGGCAGGAGAATTACATTAGAATGGATCACAAAGAAACACGATAAGAGGGACGAAATGCACGTGTCTCTGAGCAGGCTTCAGTGGCGGACTGTTGTGAACGCAGTAATAATCCTTCAAATTCGGAAATGAGTTCTGCGTCTTACTAAGGAATTACAAAACACGCCTCCTCTTCCTCCTCCTCTCCTCACCGGTGTATTTCACGCTACTGGCAGTAGGAAACACATTTACTCACCAGTTAACAGGGCTGTGCAACCATCACATCCCCACACCGGCCCTTGCAACAAATGTTTCAAGGAGTGTACCACACTACGTCCACTCTTTGTCGCGGCAGCGATAAGATCTCCGCGAAACCTCCGCCAAACCTCCCACGCATGTCCCATACCTTTCCCCCAGCGTCTGGTGCCGCAAAGCTGAGTCCTGAACTGTAGGTTCCATACAAATAATGGAATTTCTTGACTGTCTAAGCGCCCGTAAGTTTTTCAATGGCTATGATTCATTATCATCTGTACAGCTTATTTAACGACACAATCAGTAACTTGGACAATACAGCGTCAAATGATTGTGTGATAGTAAATAAAGAACTAAAGACATGTAGGAGGATCGTGTGTGGCTTGACTTAAAGCAGGCCTACCTTCTCGTTGTTTGCTAAGTAGGGCTGAGAAAAATCACGGAAAACACTCACCCAGGACAGTCAGCGATTCGACAGAGATTCTAATCGCGTCTCTCCCGAATACAAGTTAGAAAGTTTACCGCTTGAACCAACTTGCACGATGTTCTCATAGAGCTATTGTGCCGTTACAGAAAAGTTAACCGTCTCATGTAAGTAGACGAAGAAACTTTCTATTTTTTGAACCAAAACAAACACGAAAACACACTGTTTCGTGGCTGCAACTTAAATTTTTGTGGTCTGTTTTAAAATTTACCTAAGGACACACCGAAGAGAGTTGGAAATCACTCTTAGGCAACGCAATTCTCTCCCCGACAGATTCTGCTACGTACGGCGCTTCGGCCCATTTCCTGGTTATGGTCTCTCCTGTCTTCTTCCACCAATCACTCCTGTGTCTTGCCATTGCCAAATAGTTTTTCGTGTTCAGCAATGTGGCTGCATCCTTCCGCACTTCGTATTCCCATCTATTCTCAGTTTTCCAGTGGGCGTTCTTTCTCCGACATTCCCTTTCATAATTCGTTTTGACATTCTGTTGTCGAACCCCTTATTACATGCCCAGCCCATTTTAATCTTTTAAAGCCCAGCGGTAACTTTACGTACCACCCTGGGTTAACATTCAACAATTCTACATGGTGCTCACATTACGTTTATGTGTTTTGTACGTATCTCGGCATAGACTGCAACTTGTAACTCATGCATCATCAATTGATTTGTGTTTTATAACCGAGGTGGAAAGTGTTTACTGCGCGGTACGCACTGAGTCCTTATATAAACCAGATTGTTTCGTCTTTAAAGGGTTAATCTTTTAAAAGGGCCATACGTTACTAGTCCAGCGTCTTTATACAGTCTGCACAGTACCGTATTCTGCAGACGCCATGACAGTCTTATAATATCATCTTGGTCAGGAGAATTTTTGTACCTTCTATCAGATATGAAATCGGGTGAGTCAGTGTGTTGTATTGATTCACACCTTTCAACAACATTGCACGGCATTTAGTGAAACATTAATTGAGCTGCAGGCCAAAACGATATTACCACTTTAAAATGGCTTTCGACTTAGGAGTAGGGTTAACCCTTTAAAGACGAAGCGTATCTGTTTTATATAAGGACTCAGTGCGTACCGCGCTGTAAACACTCTCCACTTCGGTTATAAAAACCAGTCTCTTAATGTGTTATAAGGCAAAAGTTGCTGTCTGTACTGAGATCCGTACAAAACACATAAACGCAATGTGAGCACTACGTAGAATTTTTGAATGTTAAACCTGGTGGTACGTGAAGTTACCGCTAGGCTTTAAAAGGTTAAGTCCCTGACTTACACGGTTTCAAGTTACACGGATCCGTAGATACACGGACATACGAATACACTATTAGAATAACTACCGTATAATATGGTACGTCACGTTACAATGCATTTTATTGCACATATACACGTACTTATGTCTTATTTTGTGTTTACGTCGAAATTACTTTTGATACAGTTTTCAAACTGTCGCAGTACTTCGTTTAGCATTGACTATCCACTGAAAGGAACGCACACGTAAAAAAATATAGAGGTCTAACTTCGTAAGAATACAAAATTACTAGCCTTTGAAAACAATGTAATCGGTAATATATATGAAAATAGCAAGATTGAAATAAGTGACAATTTAAGGTACAATACAAGAAACTTCATCGTTACTACAGCGACAGAGAGGTAGTACGACGGGCTAGGAATGAGGCTAGAGAAATAAGGAGTGCATATAGAATTTTGAGGGGGAAATATTTTCAAAATCATCCAGTAGGAAGCCAGAGAACGAAATGCCAGGGCTACATTACTGTACGTTACACATAAACCACATTACATATTTTGCATATTTTGGTAGCCGGCAGTGTGGAAGGTGGGGATACATTATCGTGGTGCAGCCTTGTCGGACGGCAAAAGAAGTACCTTTAAGTGAGTAGGCTGTGTAGATGGGAAGAATGTAAACTGATTTAAACCGTGTACAATGGCAGACCTTGATATTATACATGTTATACCTTTTCATTTTGCTACCATATGTCAATTAGTTAACCAAACACATTTATCCTAATTTGTCTACTCCGCCTTAACATGTCGTAATTCGGTTTTCACTGTCAACTAACATTATTACGTCGCGGAAACAAACCTTGATTTTTCTTAAATGTTTTTTCTTTTTTAATTTTCTTCGTGGCACATTAACGTGTTTCACAGCATACATCACGATAGCAGAGGAGAGGAATGCAAAAACTGTGAATACAAGGAGGTCACTGATTTTTCGTGAAAGGAAGGCAGAAAACGCAGGTTCTTCTAAATTAAAACCAATATGTTAATAATCGTTAAAGACGCATACAGTCAACTCCTGATCTAGCGCCACCCTCATTTTGCACCCATGAAAGTCTGCGAATCAAAGTTACTTATTATGTACAACGTGTTTAGATTTATAGCCACCCTCAATGTAGGGCCACAAACTAGGGGAAACAGTGCCATCATATCCGGGGTTGACTGCACATACAACATTATTTGAGTCTTAAGAAAACGTAGGGAGAGGCAGACATAACCTTCCTACTATGTATTCATTACATGTCTTTCGTAGGAAAACCGCATAAGATACTAAATTTAATGCAGGAAAATCAGGGCCACAGTATTTTACAATGCAGATGATATTAAGGGGAAACCCACAGTTCGTACATCTCAGCGGCCGCTTTGTAACATTCCCCCAAGAGAACAAATAAAACTTGTAATTCCGTTCTGCACCCTGATGACTGAAGAGGATAATTGCATGTGCAAGTTCAGTGGACTGTTACACGCACGAGGAAACAATTTCAAATTTCAGCGCATTATGAAACCACAATCCAGGATTTCAAGGTCATATATCGAAGGGACATGCTGGTTTCCGGTTCCGTACGCTATCCTATGCTTCCTATTTTGTTCTTCGTCATAAAAGACATCCCAGCTGTCTCGTGTATGGTGACAAACACTGGGTCATCGTCATAGTCATACGTCATGGTGGTATCCGCCTATTGCAGTTGTTCCTGTCCACAAGCCGGAAGGTCGCGGTTTCGATTTCCGATGGTGTCATTGGAATTTTTCATTGATTTAATCCTTCTGGCCGCACTGTAACCCTGGGGTCGACTCAGCCTCTAACAAAAATGAGTACTTTAAGTGTCTCCTGGGGGGTAAAGACAGCCGATGCGTAGGGTTGACAAACTTACCACCTTCATATGCCGATTCTCTCGAAATCTGGAAGCCTCAAGCTCCTGGAGCCCTCAGGGCCTGTCCAGACCTATGCAGGGATTCCTTTGTCTGTCCAGGCCATGAAGGCATATAGGGGGAGCAGAAGTATAGCTCCACTGATTCTTAACCTCGGCACATGATGGAGTGCTTAACTTCATGTCTCAGCCGCTTCACCCCTGGGAAAGAACCCCTGTAACTACTGAATAGCAGGCTGGGTGGGCCCCAAAGCCAGAACAGACGTTTTGGAGAAGAAAAAAAACTCTTGCTCGTGCCGGGATTCGAATCCCGGACTGCCCAGCCCGTAGTATATTCGCCATATCGAATATCCTATCGCGGCTCCCGGTATCCAATTATTATTATTATTATTATTATTATATTAAGGTAAAAAAAAAGGTAAAGCAGTCCCATTACAGGCCTGGACAGGCCCACAGGGTTCCAGGAGGTCGAGGCTCCCAGATTTCTAGACAATCGGCATATGAAGGTGGTAAGGTTGTCAGCCCTACGCACCGGCCGCGTTTACCCCCCAGGAAATATTCCTGGTACTCATTTCCGTTAGAGGCTGAGTCGACCCCAGGGCCATAGTGCGACCGACAGGATTATGCCAATGAAAAATTCCACTGACACCATCGGGAATCGAACCCGCGACCTGCCGGTTTGTAGCACAGTGCCTCAACCAACTGCGCCACCGCGGCCCCAGCTTGATAAATTTAGTCGGTAAAAGCGGAAGTGAAGACGTAAAGCACTTTCAAAACGAAGGTATTGAAACAAGAGAATCACTGAAGCCCTAAGATCCCAGATTTCCTTCTGTTTTAGATCCTGCAGTACTGAGAATCATCACAAACAAAGCAATTATTCTTACTGACTGACATAATATTGCATTTCCAAAGAGACTGGTGCAGCGGCAACGCTATGGACTTCATTCTGGAGATGCCTGGTTCGAATCTCCAGCGGAACACCGACTATCCTGAATGCGGTTTTTCGTGTTTAATCTCAGTTCCTTCGGGCAACTTCCGAGACAGTGCCTACAGTAGGCCACCACCACTTCCTTCCTCACACTTTCAAATACTTCATTCACGACTCAACACAGCACTGGACGCTCTACAGTCTAAGAAACGGCCAATGTCATAAAGCAAACTACGGAAAAGTTACAGCCTTTTGTTTTAAAATGTGTATTGTTTGCACGGCCATGGAAGCAGTTCCTGCACGGTAAACCTGGTCATGGCAAGAGCGAATGATTAACACACAAACTGGCACATCAAATATGTACTTAACCTCTTGGTTCTAACACATCATTTGTTTCCCCGTTTGGTAACAAGAATATAAATATTTCCGAGTGTTTAAAATAATTATCGAGGAGTTTTGGAATGATCTTATGACGTTCGCTTTCCATCTATATTATTATTAATTACAAATTAATTATTACACCGCTTCCTCTTTACAAACCCGCTAAATACTATACATTCCTCCCTTATGAATGTTGTCAGACATGACATCAAAACATCGCCCTATCGCGGAATTCGTAATTCTCAGCGTGCAAAAAAAAACTTCCATTCAATATTAACCCTTTAAAGACGAAGCGTATGTGTTTTATATAAGGACTCAGTGCGTACCGCGCAGTAAACACGCTCCACTTCGGTTATAAAAACAGTCTCTTAATGTTTGATAAGGCAAAAGTTGCTGTTTTTCTGAGATCCGTACAAAACACATAAACGCAATGTGGGCACCACGTAGAATTTTTTAATGTTAAACCTGGTCGTATGTAAAGTTACCGCTAGGTTTTAGAAGGTTAACAGGTGTGTCTACGGCATTTCTAATTAACTCGGTCGAGCAGCGTCCTTCTTCAAAAACTAACAGGTCCTCCTAAGCTAGTAAAAAAATTTCCCGCAGTTTATGGAGCCCGAAGGTTCAGTCTGCAGGCCTCACAACAGCATACCACTTGTCCCCTTCCAGAGCCACACAAATCCATTCCACGCCCGCCTATCCTATTTCTTTAAGACTAGTTTTAATCTCATTCTCCCATCAACATCTAGGTCCCTCAAATTGTCTCTTTCCTTCAAGTTTCCACACCAAAACTCTGTATGCATTTCTCTTCTCCCCTACACGTACCACACGCCCCGCCCGTGTCATCGTCCTTTATGTGATCCCATAATATTATTGGGTGAGCAGTATAAATCATGAAGGTCCTCGTTATGTAATGTTCTCCAGTCTCCTGTTACATTCTCCCTCTTAGGTCAAAACACCTTCCTGGGCATCCCTCTTCCCGAACACCCTCGTTCCCTGGAGACCAAATTTAACACGCATACAAAACAACAGGCAAAATAATGGTTCTGTATATTTTAATCTTTATATTTGTATATTGCCAGTTTATGGAGTATCTCTGTAAGACTACACAATTTCCCAGATCTATCTAAAACGTTCCGTAAGTTATTGTCACCGCACACAAAACTAAACATTAATTCCGGAACACAGTTTCTAAGGAAAGGCTCTACTCCATCACTAGGATAAAAATGTTAATCACACGGAATGACTGCATGCTGTAGTTATGTAACTTCAATGACGTGATACAAATGGTGGGCTGGAGGCAGGATAGCGGGAAACCCCCACAAAATTCACCACTTTTACCACAAACACCTTGTGGCATTGAACGGGGTCACAGAGCGAGACAATTAGTTTAGCCTAAGGGCACGTGAGTCGCAAGAGATAGTATCTGTAACCCTTTCATGTGAAAAATTAATGCTGAACTACTTTAAGAGATTCCTCTACAATTTTCTCAGATCGGGCCTTCTGGCCCGTCCCACTTGAGGAGTGCGAACTTATAGGGCCTAACATTCGGATAAATGTTGTACGTCTTGCATGGATGATTCGAACATCGTAAGGCTTTTACGTGAATAAGCCTCACAACTACGAACCTGTAAACACACGTCCCGAGCTATATTCAAAATCGCGAGCCCCAGCCGCTGTAACTGGCAACAAGAATAGTTTATTTTCTTTTAAAAAATGACATTATAATCACGAATTTGTTGCACATTTAGAAGTAATGTTTAAATTATACTAAAGAGTGTACGAAATTTAACCCCAGAGACTGGACAGACTTCAGGAGCTTAAGAATGACATGGTGCCCCAGCACGCCATCACGTTTAATTTTAGCGTTCGGCATCTCGTTGTATTTCCTATAACAATGAATAAACAGCACTTTAACACTCTCAACATTAGTTTATTATTAATAAAGTAATGTGTCAATCACTTCAGCTAAAGTGATTAACACGTTATTTTATCAGCAACAAAGTTGTGCTTATAGAAGTACGGTTCATTTATTAACAGGTTTACCTCGAACGAGTCAATAAATCCACTTTTCCTCTAAGCGTTCCAAAATATCTGTATCTCTTGTAAATCATAATTCCTACACTGACACTCATTTATCAAGAGCTCGTCATCACGGGCTGGCTTAAAGAATCGATTTTCATCCCAGTCTATTACTGTCAGTGTCAGGAAGGCAGCAGCGGCGCGGTCGAACACTTAGCGCCCATGTTTCTTTAAGACTGACTCCTGGGATATGGTGCCGTGTAATGTGGTGCCGTGTAATGTGGTGACGTGTAATGTGGTGCCGTGTAATGTGGTGACGTGTAATGTGGTGACGTGTACTGATATTTGACAGAACCCCTCCACGTCCATCGTCAAGGTAGATGATCTATCACGATGATGGACGCAGCAGGTTCGTCTAAAACGTCGGTAGTCCATTAACAGACCACAAGGCACCACATCCATGGGGAAAGTAATCTATATACACAACCACCACATCAAGAAATCCGCATAAACTCAAATCTTTCGGCCCGTCTTATTCTGGAGAGCCCGTGGTCTGATTATCTTGGTAGGTTTTGACGTATAAAGTTGGTAAAACACCGTAAATGTCTACACACAAACTTAAAAACATGCCTAGAACGTTTGCTTCCACGTCCTGCCTAATTAATCGTTCACAATCAGGCCCACAGACGACCACACACAGGAATGAAAAAGAGTAAGCAGACCAGAAATTCCGAACCCATTCGTGTTCTGAGACATGAGCACGAAAGCTAAACGAGACACTTTTGCAAAAGATGCGCTGCATGTCTAGGACCGAAGTTGCGGCCGGAACGCATAATGGTAGCAACCGACGTTAACCCTTTAAAGACGAAGCGTATCTGTTTATATAAGGACTCAGTGCGTACCGCGCAGTGAACACTCTCCACTTCGGTTATAAAAACCAGTCTCTTAATGTTTTATAAGGCAAAAATTGCTGTTTGTTTTGAGATCCGTACAAAACACATAAACGCAATGTGGGCACCACGTAGAATTTTTTAATGTTAAACCTGGTGGTACGTAAAGTTACCGCTAGGCTTTAAAAGGTTAAGACCGTTTCAAATACTCAGTTTTTAATGATGAAGTGATGAAAACGTTTAACCCCAAAATAATGAGTAGCATAAAACTGTTGCATAATTTCAACATAAAGTTTTGGAGCGCTGTGCCTCTGAGTCACACCATAACTGCAGATACACTGGACGTGGAAGTAAATCTACTCGCAGTCGAAACCTCGACGGTGATTCGCATGAATCACACAGTGGCCAGTCAAGTCACTAAATCACTGTAACAAACGTGTAACAAGCATAAAAACTAGAGAACATGTAGCCCTAACCAACTAACCACAAAGTCAATTAATGAAACTTGAATCCAACATGGAAGAATAAGGTTGAAGACCTATAGAAAAATACGTGGCTGTGAAACTGTAAGTTCACCGAAGAATTACATAAAGTATGCTTACAGAACTGTAAAAGAATCGTGAGACGGTTGTGTTACAAAAAGGAAAGACAACGGCCATGCCGTATATCACTGGCAGTTACCCTGTATCCTGCGACACTGACGTTAAGAATTCATGAGTAGCGCCAAATGTTACAAGTTTCTGCACGAAACGAATGGGTGTAACGGGAACCATGTTCGTTTGTGTAGACATGCGTATGTAATAACTACATGTCCTCCGAAGCACAGTAGTTACACTTACCGCCTACTTTAACATTAGCAAACTTCGCATTTTGTACACAATATATATTTGCGTGTTTTGTGTTATGCTCAGTATATGCAATGATTACTTCCTCAAACAGCACAAATCGACTGGTATTTTCAATGGCACTGCAGTGTGTTTACTGCGAAACAGTGTTTGAATATTTATAGCCTATATTACCATTATTTAGATGTATATCAGAAAACAAAGAATTAACTGAACGGATATCAGTGATACGTGGTATGGCGTTTTAAGCTATACGTTTCCGACACAATTTCTTATCGATAAAATTATCATCCCTATTTTACGTGGATCTCAAATCAAAATGACAGCCCACAGCCTGTCAAAACTTAGGCTCATTAGCCAACACACAGAATATGTGTGTCATATAGAATACACAGAATGCCTACAAGGTAGCTAAAGTAGCTACATAAATACATATATACATACATACACACACATACCTGTGTGTGTGTGTGCGTGCGTGCGTGAGACAGAGAAAGAGAGAGAGATAAATGGCTGCGCCTCTTAAACATTCTGAACTGTCTCCCAGTGGCACAATTACTAGTATTCAGAACTGTACGTCATGCAAGATGGAGATCCACCACATTGCGCGCTTCCTCTTCGTGCGTGGCTCAACGATCATTTTTTACTGGTCAGTGGATTGGGCGTCCAGGATAAACAAAATTACTTGCTCGAAGTCCCGATGTTACGTACTCATGTGGCCTCTTTTTGTACGATTGGCCCAAAGAGGAAATCTCTCTACCAAAAACAAGACCACTTGATGAACTGGAACGGCATATTAGCCCTTTAAAGAAGAAGCGTATCTGTTTTATATAAAGACTCAGTGCGTACCGCGCTGTAAACACTTTCCACTTCGGTTATAAAAACCAATCTCTTAATGTTTTATAAGGCAAAAGTTGCTGTTTGTTCTGAGATCCATACAGAACACATAAAAGCAATGTGGGCACCACGTAGAATTTTTTAATGTTAAACCTGTTGGTACGTAAAGTTACCGCTAGGCTTTAAAAGGTTAGAGATACTTTTGCTGCTTTTCCTCTTGACATCTTAAGGAAAAGTGTTGGGTCTGTGTTTTCCAGGTAGCAGAAGTGTGTGCAAAATGCTAGGGCCCATGGTAGTGTATGAGCTTTAGTCAGGTGCAAGAATTGTAGCAATATGGCATTCTTAGGAGACACAGCTATTTGACATGATGTATGTACTTTCCAATAACCGCCTTAATATAAGTCATTAACATCTCGGCCATACGCACTTTCTGCAAACAGCCTTTGAGGTAAGAACAGTGTCTTCTGAAGTGCAACACCGCGTAGTTTGATAGATTTGTACCTAGCTTCGGAGGCACCTACTGCATAAATCTTCACGGTACAAGAAATCACGCACTTCTGATACGGTGAATATTTATCGAAGTTTAAATCCACAGAACAGAATCCTCCTCGACCATTTAAACGTCGCTCGGCTAGTCAAGACATTCTCCACTTCTTATGACACAAGAACCACCTTTTATGACACAAGAACCTACATCATGCACAGATGAGCCCGCATATTGGTGTCATTCCTAAGCCAAATTAATGTAGCCCGTATCCTGATTTACAATATTTGTATGCTAGTTCACGGTGGATTTTAGTTGCCCCACCCCTCATCTCCTCCGTTCCCCCAAGCTGGAGGACTATTCTTGCCGATCGTTGGCGACTGCTTATTCGTATTTTACGGGTGTAAAAATATTTACTTAGAGACATGGAATACCGATGGGTACCTTGTGTTGGTGATGTCCAGGCTTACGGATGATTTGTCGTTACTCGGAACCACTTCCTTTCAAGATATTCCTGCGTATAGGAAGACAAGCCGAAGATGATACGGAGTGTAACAATTAGCTGAGATTCGACGTCATCACGGGTGTGAATGTAAAGATGGCAGAGCTCTGGGATGTGACGCCGTGTGGTTCGGTAGAAGTGTACTGAAGTTTCCACACCTTCTATCCCGAATATGGAGGCAATAAGATCCCCCTAATCGGTGGGCCCTGTCAACAAAATTACATGGCATTATACCCCACAGGACCGCAATCTTGGTTATTTAGCAGTAACACACACGAACTCACCACCTCCCAAAAAACATGATAGACAATTCAATGACAATTTATAATTTTATATCGCGGTCGTCCCTGGGGATGGTATTGGAGAGCCAATCGTGGTAATGGACACGTATCGACTACCAAGATTGGCTCTCCAATACAAGCCCCAGGGACGACGGGACATGGCACGACCTAGACCGTGGGCGTCCCAACCTCTTTACGGCAAAGGGCTACCCACTCCCGTTATTGTGGGCTGATTCCTGGGCCGCACGTGGAAATATAATAAGTGGTACACCTCACGGCCTAAATTATTGTGTACTTTTTGTACTACATACACAATCCACGAATGTGGCAGCGAGCCACATAATACAACTTGACGTGCTGCATGAGGCCCGCGGGCTGCGTGTTACAGACCAATACCTAGATAACGATGGAAAGACCAAGAACACCTCAGACTTTAAAGGAACAGGTTCTAGGACCTAAACCTTATACACGTTCATCATGGTGGTGGTGGCGGCGGCGGCGGCGGTGGTGGTGGTAGTAGTAGTAGTAGTAGTAGTAGTAGTAGTAGCTGCAGCAGCAGCAGGAGGAGGAGGAGGTGGTAGTTGTAGCAGGAAGAAGTAGTAGCAGCAGCAGGTGGTGGTGGTGGCAGTGGTGGTGGTGGTGGTGGTGGTGGTGGTGGTGGTGGTGGTGGTGGCGGTGGTGGTGGTGGTGGTGGCGATGACGACGACGACGATGATGATGATGATGATGATGATGATGAGTATTATAGTTTTGTAGTTTCAAGCTACACTGTAGTCATAACAGCTTACTCATTAAAGTGACTGGCCAAAGGTTGGATAAACGGGTTCGATATCAGGCAAGGTCAGTGATTTCTCTCCTTACCACAAGTTCCAAAATCACCCTCGGGTCCACTACGCTCTATATCCAGTGCACAGGCCGGGTGCTTTAACATGGCCTTAAAGCAACCAAACTGTTATTTTTCCATAGCCTTCCACCACAGCAGTGTCGCGATAAGGCGGTCGGAGCATGAAACTGACGACTCACCTCAATCTAGTGGCAAGGTTTGGAATGTGTGGAGCTTTACCTTCATACCCCATACACGTCTTCACAGCGCGGTCCTCAAGCACAGACATAACGCTTATTTACTTGTATCAAGGCCTGCTTCTGTTCCCGGTTCCCTAGAATAATTGAATTACAAATAGATGCTTCAGTCCGTAAAGAATACGTAAGATGTCAGGGTCGCTTGCGAGAGTCGGGCACCGTGGGCAGTCGGAAGTATCACAGTTATACAACACTCGGAGGTAATTAACAGAAAACGTGTTCCCGAGGTGTCGGGCAAACAGAAGATGTCAATGTACAAGGTGCATGTGTATATCTACAGGGCCAGAGGCCGACGTGGAAGAGGACCTCTTGTTTTTCCGGTTTTTAGACATTTTGCAGTACTCCTTGGAAGACGGGTCGGCATGTTGGAAGGCTTGTTTATACACAGGACAACATAAACACAGAAAAACGCACCGATTTTGGTGCAATTCTATACAAATTATCTCCAAGTAATGCCACTAAGCAACTGCGAGTTTCATGAAAATTTGTGCAGTGACAGCCATACTTCACTGGAAGAGGCAAATAAAATTTTGCGCTGTTTTCTACAATTTCTGTCCCATCTGGATAAAAATTAGTACAGGGGGGTGTCCACAAAAGTTTATTGAATGACTGCGAGTTTCGTGAAAATTGGGATATGTGAAAATGACGTTTTCATTAAGGAGACTAAATAAATTTCTATCCGCATTTTCCACACTTATTCTCTGATTTGGGTAACATTCGTGTACAGGGGCCACACCTGTAATTCCGTCCAGCATTTCTGAGTTTCGTGAAAATAAGCAGAGGGAAGGCCGTCATTTTCTTACTGGCGTAAATAAAGTTACACTTATGCGTGTGCGGTCAAACCCTACGGTATTTCGAAAGTAACCAACGCTCTGTTAAAGTCTGTGTATCACGTTACGGAGTACGACATATGCCATCTTGTTTTCTGGATGTGTTTAACGAAACACCTCTGAATATTACGTCGACGGCAGAAAAGGTTGTCTCCGTCCACGCCATGAAGGAATATGGAGATAAATGGTCAACACCACGCTGCGGCCACTTTAATCCCGGGAAAGAACCCCGGTTCCAGTTTAACCTTTTAAAGCCCACCGGTTACTTTACTTACCACCAGGTTTAACATTCAAAAATTCTACATGGTGCTTACATCGCGTTTATGTGTTTTTGTACGGATCTCAGAATAAACAGCGACTTTTACCTTATACAACTTTAACAGATTGGTTTTTTTATAACTAAGATGCAGAGTGTTTACTGCGCGGTACGAACTGGGTCCTTGTATAAGGCAGATAAGCTTCGTCTTCAAAGGGTTAATAGGAGGCTGGATGCAATTCAGAGCCGGCCTGGACGATTCTGCAGAATAGAAAAATTTTTTGCCCCTGCCGGGATGCAAACACCTGATCGTCCAGCCCGTAAGCACAGTCACTATACGGACTGCGCTATCGCGGCTCCTGCGGCTATGAAGTTCACAGCCTTTACTGGTACTTGTATCTTCAGTAATGTGTTTGTATTTGCAATAACATCAAAATAACGACATAAGACTGAATTTCGAAAATCGGTTTACGTGTGTGTCGAAGACGACGTGTGTTTCCACTCTCTTTATATGTAAGGCAGAACATGTGATTAGAGCATTAGATATGTGATAATGACCAAGCGCTTTACTGAGGCATGACGTCAAGAAGAGCAGCATTCTTGTGGACACCGATTCTACAATCTCTGGTCGCCCCCGTACCTACCAGAAACCCCACCGGATTTCTACGATTCTTTTTGTTTTCTGTACCTGTTGACCTTCGAAATGTCAGTTTGATAGCGTAACAGTTTCGGAAGTAGAAACATTTCTACTCGTTTCTCTTAATAACACATAATGTTAATTCACTTACAGGTTTCAGCGTACGATGCACTTAATTCAAAATGTATCTAGATTTCTTAATGTAGCAACAGCCTACTCCTGATGCCCACTATTGTCGTCCCGAATACAATGTCATTACTGTAATCCACATAATGTTGTGTTGTGAAAGTGTTTATTGTTACTTAATCATTTCCTTGGCTTCACTCATTGGCTGGTGCGCTACGCGAAAGAGAGAGGAAGTATTCGCAAAGAACACGGAGACAACGAAAAGCGTGGAACATTCAGTTCGCCGCCGCTGACAAGACTTGAGGCACAATTTGTGAGATTACTTCCTACGACAAGATTATACGCTGATCCTCACAGAAGAGAGGTAAGTCAACATCGAGAGTTAAAAATCTGAAAACAAAATTTTTAACATTGTAATAGCTGCCGACTAATGATTTGAAGATATAAGAGAGTTACACTGTGCGTGACACATTTCCTTTTATTTAACTGCTGAAATAAAGTACAGAAATAACTGCAACGAAAGAGCATTCGATGAAAAGTAACATCTGCGGTATCAGCTTTAAGTTAAATTAAACTCCAGTAGGTGAGGGGGAAGGCTGAATTTCACTGGCTCAGAACGAGGCTCTGTGGCGGGCTGATGCAAACACCGTAATACATTTTCTCGTTCCATACAACGGAAAATTGTCTTTACTAACTGAACAAATATCAGTTTATCAAAGAGTCTGTTCCATGGAGTTAGTATAATGTCCGAATTAGGCACCTAGGATTGCAATACGCTACTTTGCATAAAGATTAACGTATGTATAAAAATGTTCTCACCTAGTACAAGAATTCAGCGTTTCAGGGTAATGTTTCTCACACATAAAACAGACACTTTATATTACACTGACATGTTATGTAGCACCATGTGGACAGTATAAATAAAAAAATAAAAAATAAATAAATAACGGGTCTAAAGCCAAAGTATAAGGACTTGCATTGTAAATTAGATCCCCAATGTGCCTAACTACAACAGCTGATGCCATATTAAATTGAAGGAAGAACAAAATGTAACGGTGGCATTATAGGCACATCATGTCCTTCTCACACAATACAACCGCCGGACCGACTTGTGTATATTACCTCTGAAAGAGGCGTGGGAGAGACATTTAAAGTCATAAGGGATGCTAATGAGATACAAACAAAATACAGAACTAAGTCCGGGACCTTGGCCGAACATTTTCCACTTGATTTGCGTTTCGGCCTTCCCTTCTCCGTTTCTCATGACCGAATGTCGCGGTCCAGCTGTCAGTATTCCTCCGTAATCCTGATAGACTGGCTTCGAACCTGGGCCCGAACACGGGCTATCGTCAGACGAATACAACGTGTCTGTATAACCACATATGTCCCCGATTTGATCAAGTACGCCTACTCACAGAATACACGCTTACGGTGTTACGGCTACACCGACATACTCCAAGCCACAGTCAGAAATAGGTGATTAATTAAACGACACTCATTCAACATAACAATTTATAAAGCGCTGAGGTATGAATTGGGACTTAAGTAGAAGGAATCACTCGTGGCCTATCTCAATGTACTATTCGAGAACTAATCTGGGAGGACTGATGGAAAACCACGACAGGCCTCAATGACAATAACCTGTGCCGTGATAAGGAGTCGAACCGCGCAACATCGGAATACCAGCCTACAGCCAGCACAGATACAGCAAATTCCTCGAGGAAATGTCGCGGTTGAGTGGTTAGCACTCTTAGTTCCTATTCTGGAGGCGCCGGGTGCAGATTTATACTCGGAAAACGGAAATCCTGGTAGATCTTGTCGTGGCTAAGCTAAGGTAATAGCTAAACTAACTAACTCCATGGAGCAGAGGCCTTCTTGAGAAGCTAACAGTTTCTCAGCTAGTCAAGAAATTCCCCGCATTTTATGGAACCCGAAGGTTCATTACCGCATTCACAAGAGTCCGCAACCTGTCCCTATCCTGAGCCAGCTCAATCCAGTTCATGTCCCCCCATCCCAATTCCCGAAGATCCGTCTTAATATTATCCTCCCATCTACGCCTGGGTCTCCCAAGTGGTCGCCTTCCCTCGGGTCTGCCCACCAAAAGCCGGTATGCACATCTCGCCTCCCCCATACGTGCCACATGCGCCGTCCATTTCATTCTTCTCGATTTGATTACCCGAATAATATTTGGTGATGAGTACAGGTCATTAAGTTCCTCGTTATGTAGTCTTCTCCATTCCCCTGTCGCCTCGTCCCTCTTAGGTCCAAATATCCTCCTCAGCACCCTATTCTCGAACACCCTCAGTCTTTGTTCCTCCCTCAGTGTGAGAGACCAAGTTTCACATCCATACAGAACAACAGATAAAATTATAGTTCTGTATACTCTAATCTTTATGCTTTTGGATAGTAACCTGGAAGACAAAAGATTCTGCACCGAATGATAGCAAGCATTCCCCGACTTCAATCTGCTCTTAATTTCTTCATGAATGGAATTTCGATTCGTCAGGGTTGCTCCCAAACATTTGAATTCTTTCACCCTTTCAAAGGATTTATTATCTATATTTATGTTGTGATTGTGTCCTGCATTCTGATTTCGAGACATGACCATGTACTTAGTTTTCTCAGCATTTACTTCTAGACCAGTCTCCTTACTAGCAATAATTAAATCTTCTGCATCTTTCTTTATACCATGTATGCTTCCGCCCAATATATTAACATCATCAGCATAAACCACAAGCTGATGTGTACCATTCAATTTCAAGCCCTCCTGGTTTGCCTGAACCCTCCTAATGGCATATTCTAAAGCAAAGTTGAAAAGCAATGGCGACAGGGCATCTCCTTGTTTCAAGCCATTCTTAATAGGGAACGTGTCAGACAGATGTTTGCCTACCCGAACTCTGCTACACGTTTCACTTAGGCACATTTTTATTAACCTTGCTAGTTTCATGGGGATACCGAACTCAATGAGAATATTATACAAGACCTAAGGTAATAGCAGTGGAATTAAATAAAGCGTGGATAAAGTGAAATAAATGACTCGTACCAGTTCTTCAGTTAGAAACTGCATGCTTTCAAACATCGAAGGACAAATTATCACTCGCGTTCACATCCCAGTTGCAGCGCCTATTAAAATTTTTGTACGCTTGTCCGTCCGTAACAACTCGACAACCGCTGGACGGATAACTAACTCCACACACAGGACTCCTTCTTGATAAGCTAATCTGTCCTCAGGAAGTCAAGACATTCCCCGCATTTTATGGAACCCGAAGGTTCATTACCGTGTTCACAACAGCCCTCCACCAGTCCCCTATATTGATATTGAGCCACATGAATCCAGTCCACGCTCCCACCCTATTTCTTGAAGATGCATTTTAATCTTATCTTCCCACCGACGCCTAGGTCTTCCAAGTGGAGTCTTTCCCTAAGGTTTCCCCACCAAAACCCAGTGTGTACCTCTCTTATCCCCTCTGAGTGCAACGGATCTGTCCAGGTCCGAGGCCCCCTACTCCATTTCGTAATATGTTGAGTTTTTAGGGTGAGGAACTGTTATACTTTCGCCTAACCCCCAGTCTAGAAGGCTACACCTTGTCGGCCTTCCGCGACTGTTTATTCAACATATTCGCAGCTATCCTCCATCCGCAAGCTGAGGACGCGCCATGCCGTGATGAAAGGGACCCACTTATGGTCGCTCAATAGATATTCATTAAACCATACATTATATAATATTACACAAAGCTGTCGATCTCCTTGAACATTGATTCAGCTCGGAAATCTGACTGACCACCTTACATAAAAAAGGAAGCCAAAGCCCACCAAGGGCTGTAGTGCTGCTGATGATGATCGATTACCTTAAATAAAAATTTACACGCGTTTCTACGACAACCATAACGCCCTACACATTTATTTGAGAGAACGACATTTTTCAAAATTCTGAAACTGAGAACATGCACACATTTCAGGTCGTATCCCCCCCCCTCCCCCCATGCCCTACAGTTTTCGATATATTTAAACAAACTAAAGCTATGCATACATTTCCGAACATGTAAGATACAGTGCACTCAAAGAAAGTAGAATTTAGAAAACATTGTAATTAGACGGATCCATATCAACGCATAACGCTGTCACAGCAAGGCTCCGATGCATACATTAAACAATGCAACCTATACATCATACACAGGTATTTATATCCATACAAATATACCGTATTTCCCGCCTCACAAAACACTACAAGTGATAAGACGCACCCTACAATTATCAAGGTATCTTTGCGGATTCAGTAGCCTACTTATGGTGTCAAAACGCGGGGTTATTTTAGGGGGCATTTTTAAAATCATTTTATGAGGAACGAAAAACAGTACACATGACGTCTAGAGTACGTATCACTTCAAACCGAACACGTTTTTTACGTGCTAAGTTTTATTTATACATATGTAGTAGCACAATATCGTGCGCGTTCCTTATTAATTCGCAATTTAAGGAGAATGACTGTCGAAATGTCTGTCGTAATCCCGTCTGCCGAATTCGCCTTTTAAATCCCCATCACACTTTTGATACTTATGCTTCTTATCAATGCACATGATTTTATCAAAATAATATGCATGACTTTTGTAGAACATATAACTCAAAATTATAACCACAGTTTATTGCAAACATCGACACTGTGGATCGTATTTCTTGATCGCTAGTCTGTTCCAAAACAGTGACGACCATGGAATACAAGTATAAATGAAAGTAGCGAAGCAAGTACTGTACTTTTCCCAAGAGGATCATAAAAAAGAATTGTTCAGACGAATACTTACATAGGACACGAATTTATTCCAGCTGGCACTAGTGATAGTTATTGTCAGACAGCACCATCAGCCCCGAAATTCCCGGACTATTTCCACAACACTCTGACGTGCCTTAAAAACTGTCTCCAGATTTCTACGCGCTCCACAGTAAACTCAGTGAATTTCTGATTTGGGGTTCTCACAGCGGTCTGGATAAGGATTCGAGACTTACGGGATGTTACGCCGTGTCAAAATGGTGTAACATCCGAAAAGACTCAAATGTTCACTTTGAACTTTTAGTTTAATCGTTTTCTTAAGCATTTTGTGCAATAAAAACGAAGTCCGGAGCAAAACTTATGCCACCCATTTTCTTCCAAGTGCTTCTGAGGCCACAGAACGAACAAATTATTAATTATATCATGTAGTAAGAGGGAAGGGGGGGGGGCAAAACTGGGAAGCTAAGGAAAAGTCAGCATTGCTGTCACGTGTCTTGTTTTATTTATTTCAAATAAAGTTGCAGCAATTCGGTATTATAAAGACATCTGTAGGTTACAGCTGACAACCCGGTTAAACACTGAAACTACATAATTGAAAATTTAGAAGCGTGCAAACTACGCTTTTGCCCCAGGGGTAGGGACAAAGCCGGGTGCATCATGGCGTACAACCGGATACGCACAGTTGTGTTTCAATGTCAGTTTTATGAGACTCTTAACAAGCGCTACACACAAAATAATCCAAAGCCTTCTCAGGCCAGCCAGGGCAGTTTTCGTGTGTCCATTTCTCACAACTCCTGCATCTTATCCGTCCACTCTTCCGCTTCGTTACAGAATATTTTTCTTTGCATTAAATACAGTAGCTGCCACTTCCGCCATCTTCATATTCATCTGAGGTGTCTCCAGTGACATTCTACTTTCCAGATCATTTTTCCTTAATATTTGGTCTTTTCTTTGTGGTTGTCCCAGAAGGACAGCTTCGGTCAAATTTGCGCTTGATAGCTGATGTGCTTTCCAAATGTCTTCTGTTTAGTGAATCTGTTAATAGCTACAGCTGTCCGGCCACGGCGTCTTGATAGTAGGCGTCGTGTGGTGAGTGGAATCGGCGATATTTCTTTGGTGGATACCTCAAAAACAGGTTTTCGAGATATTTTAAAGATATCTTTGTTTTTATCTTGATGGCTGACTGATTTGTCTGTTGGTTCTTCCAATTAAATTGGCCTACCATCCAAACAAGATGTGTTTAGTGGCTGCACTTCTAACGGCTACTCCTTGTCTTTGTTGAGTCCGGTCTTGGTCAAACCATCTGCAACCGAAAAGCCTCAGAGTGTGCCCACAGGTTCCGCAGTTGGCGTTCAACTGAAGGGCCCGTCGGAGGAACTGGTGAGATGAACCTTTCTGTAGTTTCAGATGCAGTAAAGTCTTCTTCCCCAAAAACGTTGGGGTTTGCGGGATAAATTCCTATCTTATTACGTGCAGAAGCTACTGTTTTGAAGGTGGCTACCTGAGCATATATTAGGCCGAAAATCTTGCCGATCTACAGCTGTGTGAAGCAACAACTATAGACGTCCCTTGACTTGCTTGTTTAGCTTTGGCTTCCAAATTAGACTGCGGCACGTGGAAGGACTGGTCTGCTGTCTTATAGCCCATTCTCTTGCTAAATATCTCTTCTAACGCACTGTTCATATTCTCTTCTGCCCATGTTTGGCGATTCGTTTTCGTTTTTTATGTCCGCAAAATTCCTATAATCTCTAACTTTTCACAAAACAAAAGCGAACCCATTAAATAGGTCAAGCCTATACAGTGGGGCAGAGCCGGGCATTACCCAATAATGCCCCGAACCGTTCTGCCCCAGACACCCCATTATGTTATACTCCCCGATCATGACGGTTGCTTTGTCTGCAATACATAACACTGGCACACTGAACTGACACTAAAGTAATGCGCGTTGTAACTATCAACATAAATATTTGATATGTGTCACTTGTATTACCTGGTGAAACAATATAATATAGTGTCAATTATATCACAGCACTATAAAAGCACACTTTTATTATCTGCGACGGAAAAAATGTAACCACAAGCAAGCAAAACGTTCCTTGTTCTGGTTTTGCCAGCCTGATGTGGTTCTAGCAGCATATACGTGATTTCGACGGCACACACTGGCTGTAGAGGAGGTAGCCGGTTGTACCTCGCTACTCGGTTTGGCCCCCCCCCCTTCACCTACACTTACATGTATAATTCTCCTAAGTGCACATGTTAATTACCTTAAATTTGTCAGATACAACTTCAAAGTTCCGCACCGCCATGTCTATAATTGTTCCGTCAAAATATTTTACACTAAATATATACTGGTTTTTATTACCTATGTCAATATTAAGTGCCACACGCCTAGCTCCAAAGGCCCATCAGTTATCGCCATTAAGACACAAGCTAAGTACAGAATTCGCACTTCCTTGACCTTGTTTTACATTCTCCAAAAATATTACCTTACGCAAAAATGCATTTGTTCCTTTCTTTCGAGATCTACTGGCACATATAATTTTATTAAATGGCTCCCACCATTACGTTCGAACAGCCGCTATGTTAAGTTACTGATGGTAAGAAATGAAAAAGTATGGCATCTAGAAAAACATCTTATCAATTATCTATATAAATAGACACTATTCCGTCTAGCACGACACTTTTTAATTTCCTTTTAGCGCTACATGTTTCGAACGGTATCGATCATCATCAGAAGTTTCTACAAATCCTTAAAAACAACGTAAAATATTACTATTTGTGAGATCTTTCAACATTACAAGATATATGGGTTACAATAAAATAGGCATTTGTAGACAACGCCTGATGATCATCGATACCGAAGGAAACATGCAGCGTTAAAAGGAAATAAAAAAGTGTTGTATTAAACGGCTTTTTTTCCAGTGGCTCAACAGCCCCCAGTTGGCCAAGCCCTCCACATTATCGAGGCTTCACTATCACACTCAGACACATCACACTCGGTAGGAATCTCTGGATGAGCGATCAGCCCGACGCAGAGACCTCTACCTAACAACACACAACATTCACAAGAGAGAGGCATCCATGTCCCCGGCGGTATTCGAACCCGCAATCCCAGAATGAGAGCGGCCGGCAGACCCACGCCTTAGACCGCGCTGTTGTGAGACGGAAGTATGTATTTATATAACCGGTTGAACACAAGGGGATACCAATAAATTAATATTTTATCAGTTCTGCGTTACGGAAAGGTGTTAGATGTTCTGCATCTGGTAACACTATGAGGGAAAGACACGCAAATCAGAAGGTGCACAAATCCCGGGCAGGTAAATTATGTACGGTGGCGCCTCATATTTGTAGGTCCTCAGTACGGAAGATGCTTCATGCCACCCTTCTGGCGCCTAGAATTCTAAGGTAGGTCCTACATTTTTTTTTTGAAAATTCGTGCATCCGTGCGCTAATTACCACACGTAACTAAAAATACACACAATTCCAGCTCAAATCTGTCAAGCGGAGACTGTATCACTTTACAACAATACCCGCTGTAAGCTGTCTTCACCGCGGCAAATCAATTATATTCTGAGTTTGTATTCCAATCTCTGATATCAACACCTCGAACCTTGACATGGTGCAGAGTGCATTCGGGAAAATAAATCCATCAATCAATTCAGTTTAGGTTACAACGTTAACCCCTTGCATCACAGTCCCCTCCGCGCAAGTTACTCTTTACAACGTGGACGTGTCCTGAAGCAGCGCAAAACGTGTCAAGTGCAAATGGGATTTAATCTCCTTCACACGCAAGAGTTAGGTCACGGTGAATGTTTTCCATCGCTTCCAATTTTCAGCTGTAACCGGCTGTCCTTTAAGAAAGTCACAAAATTAAACGCCAATAACCAGAACTTACCGTTATAATTGACAGCCCAGCAATCGATCAAGTTCAGTCTTGTTAGAAACCAGTTCATGCGTAATGAAACCGCATTTTAAATAAGGAAACCGCTGCGTTACGAAATATTACAAAATTACTGTTAACTCGGGGGCCGCGGTGGCGCAGTTGGTTGAGGCACTACGCTACAAACCGGTAGGTCGCGGTTTCGATTCCCGATGGTGTCAGTGGATTTTTCATTGACATAATCCTGTCGGTCGCACTATGGCCCTGGGGTCGACTCAGCCTCTAACAGAAATGAGTACCAGGAATATTTCCTGGGGGGTAAACGCGGCCGGTGCGTAGGACTGACAACCTTACCACCTTCAAGCGCCGATTGTCTAGAAATCTGGGAGCCTCGACCTCCTGGAACCCTGTGGGCCTGTCCAGGCCTGTAGTGGGACTGCTTTTACCGTTAACTCGAACAGTCAGTGAAACTGATACCAACAGAACTGACGCCAACTTAGAATGTACATCATTTCCAAATTCACTCTTTGCAATTGTACGTGCCCCAGGGGGCTTGATGAACAGACACGAGCCCGTCATTTTATGTCTCTTTATGAAATTTGTGTAAAAAACAAACAAACAAGAGCTAAACATGTATCCATCAAAAGATAATGTTAAAACACATCTGAAATAAAAGCGATCTCAGAGTGTAGATCTGGGGCAGACTGCTCAGTATAAGACCCAGTGGCGCGCTCTTGCCAACATGACAGTAAGGTCTGTTCATTTCACCTGACGGAGGCGAGTGGTCAGCTTCCCGCCACAGCCACTTTGTCTCCGGGGAAAGAACCTCTGGCAATCACTGAAGAAGACGTTGAGTGGGGCCTACAAAGGGTCTGGACGTTTTGCGGGGGACAGGAACATGTTCTATTCCTGCCAGGAATAGAACTCCTATTCCTCCGGTCGTACAGCCTGTAACCCATGTGTGTCCAACCAGCGGCCTGCCAGGTTGTGTTATGCGGCCCGCAGCCACATTTGTAAATTTTATATATATAGTGTAAAATGTTATGCAATAATTTAGGCGGGTTAGTATTCCTACCCTCATCGAGTGTGACTGTTCTAACACTACAAAAACAGATTTTATACAATGCCGTTTTGAAAGTGGCCTATCGGATGAAGCTAGAAGAGAAACAAGAGGAAATTGATATTTTATGTCCCCGCGTTAAGGACATAAACGGAACAAGCGCATAATGGAGACGCTTAATGTACATATAACGAAATATAAGATGACAACGTTATGTCTGTATCCACTATCGTGTCTAAATTGTTCATTAGCTTTGAAACAACGGATTTTTGCCTCAAATAAGAGAAAACATGTAACACAGCAGCTTGGTTTAGTGTTCTAAGACATTTAAAAAGCGAAATATCTGTTTCACAATAAGGGACCTGATGCATGAGGATCGCTTTAAACACCAGACATGCCGTTATCTTGTCGGGGATAAGCTACGTCACGACACAATGGGATTGCGTTACAAAGACGATTACGACGATTATCCTAAGCGTCAGACACAAATACACACTACAAGTGGCAGTAAGCATTATGTTTATTGACGGTAGAATGATTAACAAAAGCAAAGACTACTGTCTGTGCACATTTAGGCGTATTATTACGAAGTAAAATAAAGAACTTGTGTGGAGGTTATGCCTATCCGTCTGTTGCTTAGTATGAGCGGCTAAACTGTTCGAATTATTTTAAATTTCACAGAGGAGATTTTCAACAGGCCTACGAGCTGTCACAAAAATTTCCATTTAGGAGAACATTGAGTCAGTAGACTTTTGGGTGCAAAAATAAACGTCTCTGACCTGGTGGTGACATTTCATGAGTACCTAGCTCCTTCTCGTGGTTGACAGAAGGAATAAACAGCACTTGTATCGCCATGACAGTGACGTACAACTCACGACTTGACTGTGAAACATGACAATGCTATGGTTTATCCTACTTTGTCATCTACATGTACATCATTCTTATTTTGCAATTAGGCCTACTGAAATTAATGTCAAAATATGGACTCAGACGTTCCCTCGCTACTGAAAAACAAGCACCATGACAAACAGCGTTCTGGAGAAGGTTAAAATAATAGTTAGACAAAAATTATTTCAAATATTTGGGAACAACCCAACCATTCATGAAGAAATTAAGAGCAGATTGAAGGTGGGGAATTCCTGCTATCATTCGGTGCAGAATCTTTAGTCTTCCAGGTTGCTATCCAAAAACACAAAGATTAGGGTATACAGAACTGTAGTTTTACCTGTTGTTTTATATGGGTGTGAAACTTGGTCTCTCACACTGAGGGAGGAACAAAGACTGAGGGTGTTCGAGAATAGGGTGCTGAGGAGGATATTTGGGCCTAAGAGGGACGAGGCGACAGGGGAGTGGAGAAGACTACATAACGAGGAACTTAATGACCTGTACTCATCACCAAATATTATTCGGGTAACCAAATCGAGAAGTATGAGATGGGCGGGGCATGTAGCACGTATGGGGGAAAAGAGCGGTGCATACAGGATTTTTGTGGTGAGACCTGAGGGAAGGCGACCACTTTGGGTGACCCAGGAGTAGATGAGAGGATAATATTAAAATGGATCTTCAAGACGTGGGATGGGGACATGGACTGGATTGAGCTGGCTCAGGATAGGGACAGGTGGCGGGCTCTTGTGAATGCGGTAATGAACCTTCGGGTTCCATAAAATGCGGGGAATTTCTTGACTAGCTGAGAAACTGTTAGCTTCTCAAGAAGGCCTCTGCTCCATGGAGTTAGTTAGTTAGTTAGTTAGTTAGTTAGTTAGTTAGATAGATAGATAGATAGATAGATAGATAGATAGATAGATAGATAGATAGACAGATAGATAGATAGATAGATAGATAGATAGATAGATAGATAGATAGATAGATAGATAGATAGATAGATAGATAGATAGATAGATAGATAAAAATGATTCCACGATATTATGTAAAGTGGCGGCTAATTGCCGGAGTCACAAGAGCACATCAGACTTCATCCCAACTAGTCCAATCAATTAGACGCCCTATTCCTTTGTTCCATTCCTAGCAGGGGCAAGACGTTTTTCCTCTGAAGCGCCAGATCGGCCCTGAGGCCCACACAGCCTCCTACTGAATCGGCAAGGGGGCCGCTTTCCCCGTCGGTAAAGCGGCCGATGTGTGTAGCTGACCGCTCACCTCCATCTAGTGCCGAGGTTCAGGATAAGGTTAAGAATATGCCTTCAGGGCGTGCACAAGGGACAGCTACATTTACTCTATTTCTTTAACATCGATTTTAGTAGATTTCCTCACCTACGAATAGTTCTCCCATTCAGATTTGCCCACTAAAATTCGAATTTCACGTGTGTCCACAAATAAACTGGTATTACAACAGCAAATGTATTGTTCCTTCTTCTTTACACTAAAATACTTAGTATAAAGTTCTGGTTCGTTTCGACTTTAAGCCTTCAGTGCACATTCGATAATGTTTTACCACCCGCTTTAACATAATGCATTGTGTTCAAAAAGCATATTCACGTTTCTTCTCGCATGGTTCCTATAATCAAGACAGATCAACAAGTTGAGCTCCGTAATAAAGTCGCATTTCGGATTAGTCTTAAAGCAAATGACGCCGTGCAGCCTTACAACTATTTACGCGACTACGTGACGCCACACCGCACAAGACAGTAAGTTAAATTTTCACAGTCACTACCGCGAAAACCTCAAATTTCACGAAATGTAGCTCTTTCTCAAAGTTGGAAACTGATTTTTCATATATTGTTTACCTATACGAAGTTCATTTTTCAAATGGCTAAAATAAATGAATATAGGTACAAACACGTGTTTCACTTACTGTAAGTTGATTTGTCACACTGTGTGTACCAGGATGCATTCTATTTGGTATTTAGGTCTATTTCGTGTTTTACAAACTAATTTCTCACACTTCCTCTCCATAGCCACAACTGTATGTGCGTTTCAAGAACCCATATGTCTAATCCAGTCGCCATCAACACTTTGTATAAACCCCTACAGACGGCCAAAAATTACTCGTAAAATAAAAACATGGGTTAGGTTGCGACATATAATTACACACAAGTAGATACGCAGCTGAGCAGAACAAATCATCTGCAGTGTTGCCGTTTCTTGTTTTGGGGTTTTCCCTCATATGATCACAAATGCCAACATGGCCCCTGATTACGGCCTGTAACTGCACTCGGCTCAACTCACTACGGAAAATAGGCGGCCGCCTAGGGCAGCAAAAATTGGGGGGGAAGGAGAATGCCATTTGATGACTGAACTTCAAAAAATTGACACGACAGCCTATCATTACTATTAGCAGCGTAATAATCACACGCTAATTCACCCCGTTTTCATCATGCTCCATCACAACCACTGAAAGCAGGATTGTGACGTCAATCACAAACGAAGGTTTATCGTAACAATGGAAACCCATGTGTGACTCAATTACACACCGTAAACACGGAAAGCAGTGTGTGACTCACTCAGTCACACCAAGGGCATCACATAAGGTATATTTTATACTGTGTGTGGACAAAGGAAATGACGTCGATCGTAGAAGCGGGAAACACATACCTAAGCTTCGCCTATGATGGCGAAACAAAGTTCGAGGCGGCTCTGTCCGCAACGCAAGTATTTTTAGTGTGCCACATCACAAGCACTACATGTACTGCAGTTTGAACACCTCTCGAAAAGGGTAACCTTTCCTGCTTGGGGAACCCTGCATTATTATTTGGAAAACCTGCCCTGTCTCTTTCCCGTATACGTATAAAAACACAATTCAAAACTATGAGTAAGCTGCAACTACTAACTTTTCGTGTAAAAATTAATGTGACTGTATGTGGGTGTGTGTACAGTATACACAATCCCTTCCCAGAGTATTCTCCCTTTCTGTTAGTCACTGGTCTGCTTGCTAGGTGACCATATCCCATTTTATACACTAACTGCAAACACTGCCATTTCGTTCCGTTGCAATCTTTAAATTAAAAACCCGATTTATAAGGGCCCAATACAGGACATAAGAGGAAATTAGTCAAAGAAAATACAGACTATATCCAGAGTCCACCACTGTTACGAAAATCTAGAAGCCACCTCCAACTTCTAGGCGCTAGACGGATGGCAAGAAGCAAGTTGCATACTGAGAACGCACAAGACAAACGTGCGCGTTTGCGACCACCTTGCGACACAAATCTTCAGCGACTGCGTGGCCATAAGTTTCACTAATGTGCGGGTTTCTTCACAGGCAGTTTGTTCTTCAGGAGACCCCATAGGAAAAAGCAGCAGGGATTAATATCAGCGCTGTGTGGTGTGGCCAGACATGTCCACACTCAAGATGCTGTGGAAAAGGGCGATACATTCCTGTCACCAAAGGTTTCATGCGGGAAAACCGAAAACACACTCGCTATGAACGGCCTGGCCCCAGTCTGCATTGACCATTGTGTATGCGTTGGCATTCCAGCGGGAAAAAGTTGCGGCATGAAGTTGTTGGCGCCTCATGGCTAAGCAACATCAGAGTTAACAGTGTTACGCGCAGCAAATGGTCCAATTATAACTTAATTGTCTCCCTGTTGAATCTGAAGTGGATTTTCCGTAGCATAGAATGTAATCGTTTGCTTAATGATGAGTTCATCACAACGAAAACAAGCTTCTTCGGATAACCAAGTGCTGTGGAGTTCACTACTGTGCGTGTGGCCCAAGTGGCAAAATGCAGACTCTGTTCCTTGTCGCTTTCAGCAATTTTAGGCAACTCTGCAATCTGATATGGGAACAAGCGCAGATCTGAGCACAGAATTCACAGAACATAACGATGTGATATTGCCAGTTGTCTTGCGATTCTTCTCGTCGACCTACTGGGGCTGTATTTCCTGGCCGCTCCCAATTTTCCCACGTTCTCCAACGCCGAATACTGGGAGCGCGGTGGAGTTTTCACTCCAACACTCTGTCTGGCCACTCCAAAATTTTCTACTTTCTCCAAGACCGAACGCTTGGTGCACGGTGGAGTTTTCGTTCTAAAACTCAACCTGACTACCCGAACTGTTGCTTTAGTCTGTGTATAGTTCTGGTGCCGAAATGCATAAGAAAACGTCTTTGCATTGTAATAACACACTTCGTTCTCGCATAAAATAACACGAATGCTTCTCTTCAACTGTAAGCAGATCTTTGTCCGCCATCTAACTGCCTTCATTCCCACATCACTAGCATGACAGTATTGTGAGGTAAACCAGAGTCATTTCCAACAGCTGCTGCATTCACGTGAGCAGTTTGAAATTTGTTGCCCCTACAGCATAACTGTAAGACGCAAAATAAATTATTCAAAAATTCGTGCGCCTTCCTCTACCTGCTGCGACGTAGCATACTGCAACTAAATAATACCCACTGCTCCACCTGTCCGACTTTGCCATCACCATAGCTGCCACATAGTCAGTCCGTTCTTCACCACTCTACCCTTAACATCACGTAGCAGCACAAACGCATGGAGAAACCTCCTCTTACTTCCACGCCGACTTGACAGCGCCGCTTTTTAGAACTTCGTACGTCTTTCACTGCGCACAATGCGCCTTTGCCAACTCCAAAGAAACCCTGAGGGGGTTGGTCTCCGCACAAAATACGTCCGTTTAAATAATGCCACCAGTACGGAGACTGGAGACAGACCAATTATGTAGGAAATGTGATGTTCCTCTCTTTTTACGAACATCTGCTGGTATAGATACTTCCCTGCTTTTAGTAAGACTGGCCAATGTGAATATGGTTTGTCTTGTTTTTCCCATCGTTTCTAGCTTTTGTTATATCCGTGCATCCCACCATGTCAACTTTCTCTAAGGCATATGGCAGTAAATATACCTAACTCAGACTGTACACTTACCACGTATGTTAAAGGAGACAGGGGGAGAGAGAGAGACTTGTTGGCTTAATTCCTTTGCCAATCCTGAAGCGAGACTGGCTCAGTTGCAGCGTATGACAGTCGTCAGCCCGGGTCATGTTTCGATGAAAATATGGCCAGATGGTCTTTTAGTTGTCCAGGTCTAATCAATGAAGTCAATAGAAACATTTAGAGATGACACAGTGCCGAACTGCAGAACGCTGACTGTACAATTTCTTTCAGCACATCGAAGATGTTCGACGTGGGCTTCATTCTGCTTGAAGATTCGAGAATCTGGGATGTTACGCTGCGCCTCTGGGGTCAGAGAACTACAACCCCGAAAGCAAAGCGCTAACATGCCGGAAGACCTGAATCTTCAGCAGTATTGCTGTCAAAACCTCAAGGACGGTCCTATTTAACCGATACGAGTTAGAAGTCTTCCCGATAATTTTCAGTACGGTAAAATACAGTTTTCCCCGCGCTTGA
This sequence comes from Coptotermes formosanus, assembly GCA_013340265.1. Taxonomy (NCBI): domain Eukaryota; kingdom Metazoa; phylum Arthropoda; class Insecta; order Blattodea; family Rhinotermitidae; genus Coptotermes; species Coptotermes formosanus. Next base: position 2,863,588 of record BLKM01000389.1, on the reverse strand, counting down.
TTTAGTACCAACGTCACAAAATAATTCGTGGGACAGCACGTATAATTTCATGCATTGTTAACCGTGGTACTACATGGAGGTCAGAGGTCAGCTTCAAGCCTATACTGCTTCGCCAGCGGTGGAAAGATACCCAGGCATCCATGGGGG